>PVKS010002793.1:0-112910 GCA_004027875.1 Aplodontia rufa
ACTCTGCACCTTATAGATTACTTTGATGTCAGAAAGTACAGCCCTTTGGGTACTCCCAGTAATTCTGTGATCAGCCTGGTCAGTATCGAGAAGTTGTGGGTGGAGAAGTTCCCCTGACCTAAGAGCTATGAGACAGGACGCTTGCTAAGGCCCCCGTAGGAGGATAGCCACTGCTTAACTTCAGTGCAGATGTGTGGGAGGTTAGGGTGGTAAGCAGCAGGGCCTGTCACCCTCCAAACTTTGATGGTCCCATGACTGTTGAGCTGGTGCTGGAGGCAAATTTGTGAGCTCGTCAGGCCACATTGAAGTGGAAGGTACTTTTTGTACCGCTGAATGACCTTCTATGTCTCAAGCAGTGGTGAGCAGGAAGAAGCCTATTGGGTTTAGGATTGAAAAGGACTTTGAAGACTATCCACATTCTACTTCTCACCACCTCAAAACCATTCCAGTGTGTCAGTCTCCCATTGATATCTGTGTTGGTTATGTGTGCAGTGGGATCTCTGCTTCTCTGGCAGTATGTCTTTTGATAGCAGACAGTTAAGATAGGAGGAGTTGAGTCTCCATTTGAATTCTCCTGTCCTTTATTTCAGAGCTTTGGAAGAGTTCAGTTAGTGGTCACAAACCTGGCTTAATCTCCTTAAACTGCAGTACCTAGTTAATGGTCAGGTTTATGTTGGTAGATGAGAACATACAGACATTTGTGTCAAGCATAAACTTTGATAAATGTTTATGTCAGTTTAGACTTTTTGAAACTTTTTTAAACTATGGATGCTGTTATAGAATTTTGAAATAGATGGTAAACCACTGATAGGATTCCCGTCTTTGTCCTTACAAAGCTGTCTCTGTCCCCATCCTGGGGAGTGTTTCCCCCGGAAGTTGCTCCATCACAGTTGCTATAGCACAAGATACCTCATCAGCCCAGAGCTGGGGGAGAATGGCATGGTGATTTCCTTGCACTGTGACTCATGTGCTGTCCCTTCGTGCTGTGAATATTTGGTTTCATTCTTTTTTTTTTTTAAGAGAGAGGGACAGTGAGAGAGACAGAGAAAGAGAGAAACAACTTTATTTAGTTTTTCACATGGCCTTAGTTGCTCCAACACTTAGTTGTGTACATGGTGCTGGGGTTTGAACCCGGGTCCTCGTGCTTGCCAGGCAAACACCAAAACCGCTAAGCCACCGTTCCAGCCCCGGTTTCATTCTTACTGGAAGTCATAAAACTAATTGGTTGTGTGCATGTTTAAGCCACACAAAATGTCCTGGCAGAAAGCAAATGCCTGGGGATGTTTGTATCCGCATCCCATGGTGGAGTGAACAGGAGCAGCCATTGTAGTTAAAAGGGAAGTATTGGCCTGCAAAGAAGCAGTTCTCACTTTTCAAGTTTTATTTTATTGTTTAATAGAACAAGTCTCACATATTTCTTCAGTCACGGTTCAATATATATAAGTTATTGAAAATGTGCACTATTCCTTCAGATTCTGTTTGTTTTTATCACCATTTCCTAAGCAGGTCCAGGAAGAAGGAACTAGATATTGCAAGGGTTTTATAGGTTCTTGACTTGAAAGGAGGCTGTGAAAATGTGAGTCTTCCCAAAATGTGTAACATTCAGGTTTGTTCATTATTTTTTAATAGAATGTTTTGCATAAACATGGGGAGATTGTGGCATCAAATAGTTTCCTTATCTTAAGGAACATCTAGCATTGGAACATTCTGTTAGAGAACAAAAGTATTAGGTCAACATATAATATTCCTTTTTCAGAAGGGAAATACCATATTTGGACATGGCAGGTACACAGATGTGCTTTATTTGAGGAATTTTCAAAACAGTGGAAATGCCAGGTGAAACCCAGGATCAATACAGTAATTCTTTTGCTGGTCTCCTGGCCTGTTAGAAGCAGTATTATTCTACAAAAATAGTGGATGTTTCAATGTGAAGACTTCTAATTCATAAATAATAGCACAGAAGAGAAAATCATGATGCTATTTATGATTTGGGAAATAATTTTCCTGGTATGTGCCTGCGAGTGTCAGTATATAAGATGGTGTTCATGTTTCCTTTCAAAAAAGTGGGACCTATGTGTGTGGATGTATTTGTGAGGAATTTCAGTTGTTAACACGCCCCTCTCCTCTTTAAGGAAGCCCTAGAAATCAAACTGAATTTATAATTCAGTTATAAGTATTTTAAATTTGTACAAGTATTTATTTGCTCATTTCTTTAAATAATGAGTTCCACTAGGACATTGTAAGTATAAACATAGGAAGAAAGGAAGGAAGGAAAAACTTGAAGTGGAAAGGCTCCATAAGCTAGTGTTACATGCGTTTTGTATATAAATTGTAGTCCCTACAGCCACCCACGACTCCACAGCTTTGTTTGGAGAGGTAATAGAGACAGAGGTGGAAGTGGGCTTGATGGTGTAGCTGCAGGGTCTTCACAGGTACCGTGCCCCAGGTTGAGGACTGGGTTTTATGTACGGATAGTTTAACATCACCAGGGTGCTCCTTGAATTAGGGCATGAGTTTTATACTGGCAACCAGGGCTAAGAGCAGAAGAAGCAATGGTTGCATGATAGTTATTTGCTACTAAATGTGTCTGTATTATTGTGATTCATGGTGACTGCATGTCCAGGAGATGGGGGGAAAGGGAAATGTGACTTTCAGGGAGTTATTAATGCCTATTGAACCAACAGTCTCTATCTCCATTCCCAATGAAACCGACTTCAGTTAGCCACTGCTTCATATTGAAGAGTATGTTGGCAAACAGATCCATGAGAAATATAGCAAGAGAAAAGACCTACAGTTAATGGGTGAGACTTTCGTTATTTATTACTTCTTTCACAATGTTGAAAGCAGATGGAGCTGTTTTCCCAGCTATACAGAGTAAGACACATTTGAGAGATAGTTGGAGAAGCTTTGAATTATCTAAGGAGTAATTTTTAAAAAAAGAAAGAAAGAAAGAAAGAAAGAAAGACAGTGTGTGTGTGAAAGAGAGAGAGAATCAATTTTTATTGAGTTTTTCCCATGGCTTTCATTGCTCTGACATTTAGTTGTGTAACGTGGTGCTGGGGTTTGAACCCGTGTACTCACGCATACTGGGCAAGTGCTGTAACCATTGAGACACTGCTCTAGTCCCCCAAGGAGTAATTTTTAAAAGAAATGTTTACGTAGCTTGAGCACCTGTTATATACCACATTTTTTTTAGCTGTTATCATCTTTTTGCTTTGTTGGGCCATTTAAAGGTTACTAATTGAAATATAATCCCCATGCTACAAAATTCATTCTTTTAAATTGTACAATTCATGCTATATTCACAATGCTGTGAAACTGTCACCACTATCTAATTCTGGGACATTTTCATCCCCTTACAGACAAGTCCCATTAGCAGTTGCTTCTAATTCGTCCCTCCTCTCAACCCAGATCACCACTAATCTACTTTCTGCCCATATGGATTTGCCTATTGTAAACATTTTAGATGAATGGAATCGTGGAATAGACAGTCTTGTGTGTCTGTCTTCTTTCATTAGCATGATATTTTCAGGGTCCATCTATGTCGCAGCATGTGTTAATACTTCGTTCCTTTTTATGATGATCAAATACTATTCCAGTGTGAATCTATCACCTTCTGTTTATTCGCTCATTAGGTGATATACATCTGGCTTGTTTTTACTTTTGGCTATGAATAATGCCAATATGAGCTTTTGTGGGTGAGTTTTTGTGTGGATGTGTATTTTCTTTTCACTTTGGTACATAAGTAGAAGTGGAATTGCTGAAATCACTTGTTAATTCTGTGCTAAAACTTTTAAGCGCTGCAGGACTATTTTTCATGGTAGCTGCACCCTTTTACATTGCCACCAGCAAGGTAAATGGGCTTTTCTGTTTCCTAGTCAACCCTGTCATTGTCTATTGATAGTAGTCATCGTCTTGAGTGAAAATTGGTGTCTCCTTGTGGTTTGATTTGCATGGTTGTAGTGACGTCTGATATGGAACATCTTTTTGTGTATTTATTGGTCTTTGTATAACTTCTCTGGAGAAGAATATCTAGGAGTATGTTTGTAATTGAGCATTTCTAAGTTATTAAGGAGACAAAATTCAAGACAGACATCACCAAACATTTGCAGAGTACCTCTCTTATGCACCTGATGGCAATTGCTTGGGAAGGTGGTGTTTGTAGGTACTTGGGAGTGAGATCATCTCTGAATCCTGAAAAAAATGTTTGAGTGCTGATTGAAACTTTATGCATTTTTAAAACAAATCTAGTTAGTACATGTTATAAATAAATTGTAATTTAGCATAATTTCTGCTTCTTAGACAATCTATTAATTTATCTAGCTATTTATTACTAGTAACAACCCATAGTTGATATTGCCATCATCTCCAGTTTACCAATGAGGATGCTAGGCAAAAAGAAATGAAGGAACATATTCAGTGTCACATGGCTCGTAGGATAGTATGGTTCTGAACATGGTGCTTTCCTCCACCATGCTGTGCTGCCCCGCTTAGGCTGTATTGTCTCACCCATAGACAGTATTTAGATGTGGAGTTCAAAAGCCCAATCACACACTCATTTAACAAATAGTTGCTGAATGTCTACCCTGTGCAAGTCATGTTTCTGTGCCCCGGGAAGCACCAGTGAAGGAGTATCAACTTCTAGTGGATGAGATGCACCATGTTCTATAAGCAGAAAGAACGATTATCTATGATCAGGTAAGGGGTAACAGGGTTGTGGAGTAGAGGAAAGAGTGTGCAGACAGGAAGTCAGGGGAAGTTTTTCTGGATGGGTGTCATTTGAGCAAAGACAGGGATAAAATGAACCACAAGGGCATCTGAAAGAATAGCATTCCAGACTGAGGAACCTGCAGATGTAGAGGCCTGCAGATCCAAGCGTGGCTGGCAAGTACCAGGATCAGAAAGAATGGTACAGTCATGCATCATTCAATGACAGTCATACATTCTGAGAAATGTGCCACAGTGTCCGTGGTCACTGTGCAAATACAATAGAGTGGGTTTACACAAATTAAGGTAACTACTGCATCACTAGGTGATGTAATCTTATGGGACCACTGGCATATAGGAGGCCCATCATTGGCTGAAATATAGATATGCAGTGTGTGACTGTTTATTTATTTAATTGGTGGGTAGATGTTGCATGACATCTGAGTCAAGAAGGAAGCAGTTTATGAGCCAGGCATGGTAGCACATCCCTCTGATCCTAGCTGTTCAGGAAGCTGAAGCAGGAGGATTGCAAATTCAGAGCTAGCTTGAGCAATGTAGCAAGGCCTATCTTGAAAAAAAATTTTTTTGAAGTCTATATATGTAGTTCAATGGCAGAACACCCCTGGGTTCAAATCTCTAGTACTGCCAATCATTACCATCATCCTCCTCCTCATCATCAAGTTTAGGAAAAAGCCATTAACAAGTTGAGCAGAGTTAGGTGGTAAAGGGTGCAGAACAGAGAACTGGGTACCAAGATTCCTGTGGAAAGCTGGAATGGAAGGATGATTTTAGAATGTTCTTTCTCACAAATATAACATTGCTGAATGTTTTGTCAAATGCTAATTTCAGTATGAAAAGCCAGGGTAAAGTAAAAGCCTGTAGTGGTCAGGATCATCTATGTCTTTGTGTTCCCACACAATGTGCTTCATTGGAACCATATTTCTGGCTAAAATTTTGAAATTTGTGTCCCTGGTAACTATTACCACCTTTATTTTTGTTTTTAATATTGAAGGAGCCCCTGAGTGGTTTCTTGTGAATACAGAAGTCATAGACACTCCTATAAATTAAACTCACCCCGGTGTTGCAGGGCAATAGAATCTGATTTCACATTTTTAATCTAAATAAAGTAGACATGTTGGGACCGTTCTCCTCCAGTCACAGAAGTGGGTGGGGCAGGACTGTCATGTTACCCTCCCATGAGAAGACGAGTGACCACCAGAGTTGAGCAGCTGAGAAGAGCAAAAGGAACATGAGAGGAAAAAAAGAGGGAATTTGAAAGGAAGGCTCATTTGGCTAGGTGGACTAAAATAGCAATGCACAACATTGGACAGAAAAATGGAGATGTGACAAAAGAAAAAAGTTTAGGACTGGAGGCATGGCTCAGTGACCTACCACGCATGAGGCCCTGGGTTCAATTCCTAGTGTCACCAAAAGATAAAATTTAAACGGAAAGGCTTGGAAAATAAGGGATAAAGGTTGATTTTCCTAATGGAAAATAAAATCTACTACAATAGGAGAAAAGTCAAGGGAAAAGGTTTTCTGTTCTTCATTAAGTGAAATTTAAAAAGAAGAATTAGAAATTAGCAAGAAAAAATATTGAAAAACACATTCTGATTTCTAATTAATAAAAAAAACTTAAGTTATGCTGCTAACACAGCTCTTTTGTCCAAATATTTTTGAAGAATCATGTTTAACTGATAGCTTGTTTCCATTTTTCTACATATCACAAATCCTAGGGAACTACCTTTCTTAGCTTGTGGGGCTCAGAGAGTTGTCTGAGATGCTCAAGTTTGAGAGATGGAGATGTTTACTTATCGTTGAGATGCATTTGCGGATTCATACCTCTTCCTTTTACCAGGCACTTTCTCATTGTTCCATCAGTGGGCAGTTGAGCAGTGATAACAGAAAGCCCTGTTGACTTCCATAAGTAAGTTCTATTAATGAGCCTCAAACTAGAGACTGCTTCTAATCAACTTTTTATTCTTCAGGCTGATTGTTGAGTGCAAGAATGAATTAATATGGAAATATTGATTATCAAACTAACATCCCAAGTTTTACTATTTTTTTAAGAGAGAGAGGGGGGAGAGGGGGGGAATCAATTTTTATTTGTGTTTTCATCTGGCCTTTGTTTCTCCAACACTTAGTTGTGCATGTGGTGCTGGGGTTTGAACCCGGGTCCTTGCACATGCCAGATGAGCACTTTAACCACTGAGCTACCTCTCCAGCCCATGTTTGACTATCTTAATGAATTTGAATTTTAACAGAAAGTTTATAAAAATTGTATGTCTATGAATTGCCAATTCTACCTCTCCTCCCCCCCACCCAAAATGTAGAAGGTAGAAGGACTGTCATCTATGTTTCCATTATGCGATTCTGCTTTTCAGAAACTGGTACCACAAGTTCCTTATTTCTTTGCTTCTCTTTCTCCCCTCACCCACACACACTATTTCTGTTTTACAAAAGCAGTTTGCTCAAAGTTTATAAGAGTTCTAATCTCTCATCACACATGGATAGGATCCCTTCAGAAACATCCACTACCTGCGCCCACAGATGTGATTATCACTGCATATTCTCTAGCTCAAAGCAATATTTCAC
Organism: Aplodontia rufa; assembly: GCA_004027875.1. Lineage (NCBI taxonomy): Eukaryota > Metazoa > Chordata > Mammalia > Rodentia > Aplodontiidae > Aplodontia > Aplodontia rufa. Next base: position 7,303 of record PVKS010002793.1, read on the forward strand.
TATTTATTTTTCTCTGGATAGAATGATCATCCCTAGCAGCAGGTGTGTGACCACATATTGACTGCAGACTTTGTTTTCTGTGCTCTAAATATTATAACATGTACCCCAACTCTTGGCTTGTGCAAAATACTCCAGAAAAAAAGGCTCAGCTTGACTCAGCATGGGTGAAGTGCCCATCCTGGACCCATCACCTGGACTGGGTGATGTTGCACATGTCACCTTCCACAAGAATAGTAGGAGTGCTTGTATAACATCCACGGTGTCCACAGCATCATGACAGATGAGCCAGCATTTGATTTGTTGCAGAAGGAGTTTTTTGATCTGGTTCATGTGCTGCCTTTTGTTAGAATGACTTCCTAGATTGAAGAATGGATGCTAAATAATTCCTGCTAGACTAGTGACTACAAGAACCCCATGTCTCCCTTCTGGGCATTAGGATTAATGCCTAACTTTTTTTAGAGGTTTAGGATAATTGGTGGAGTCTCAGCCTTGTTGTATGCAGATAGCAGGTCTAATGAGATGATATTTGCTCAAAATATTCCCAAATTCTTCTTCTCAATGAGCAGAAATTTGAACATGGCCATGAGTGGTAGGTTTCACCCATATTCCTTGATACCAAGAATGATACAAAAGACAGATTGGGATGAAACGGGCAATAAAAGCAAGACCTACAGGTGAGTACTTAGGACTGCACTTTAGTCTTATGCATTTAGGTAGAGAGAGAATAAAAGTATGAGGCAGGAATGTAGAACCAGTATGCCAAGCCAGAGCAAAAATATCCAAAAAGGAGGATAGAAACAGAATTATCTGGAATTATGGCTTAGCTATAAGAAATCTTTGTAAAGTTCCTTTAAGCCTTGGAAGGGAACCATAAAAAGTAGTGAGCTGATTCTGACACTACAGTCATAATAACAATAATAAGAACAACTTACTGTTAGCAAACACGAACTCTGTGCCTGAAAGTGGGCTAACTCTCTGTAACAATGATCTCATTTGGCAGAGCATATTTTATATTTAGTTTATTTTTAAATGTACATTCTAAGATATGCTTTTATGTAAAGAAATTGAGGAGCGTGTTTCCTTCTTCTTTTTTTTTTTTTTTTTTTTGCGTGGTTCCTTCTTATGCATTCCTTTCAGCACATAACCTTTGGGAATATTTTGATGAATCCTTAATTTTCTGACATGCAATGATTTTTAGATTAGATTTTTAATGTGATGGCGATAGAGCTTTTGTGGTCTGTCCTCCTAACTTCCTTGAGAACATTCGGGTGAGCTGTTGTTTCTGTGCTTATTCATAATTGTCATTTCTCTTGGAAATGGCTAATATAATCAAGAAATCACTGCTCTTTTTTAAGCCCTTAAAAAGCGTAGTATTTACCTCATTTCTGTGGTTTTACTGAAAGAACTTTTAGTCCATATTTAGCTCTTATTTAACTATTACCAGTACCTCTACGACAACTTATTTTCCAGCACTTCATTCTGATCAGGTTTAAAAGGTTCAATATCTTTCACCCTTCAGGATTTTTTATTGTCTGGTGAGTACATGAGAATGTTCTGTTCTGGATTTAATGGCATTTAGGATATGAAGCACTGCTTTTTGTTTTGAATACATTTTGTCACAGTGTGTGTTTTTTTTTTCTCTATAGCTCAAAATGTTGTATTCCTATTAGGCTTATAACGAGCTCAATTCAAAACGTACATGTAAATATATTTTGTCTAGTGGGCTTTTTCTGTTAACATTCCTGCGTTTTTGTTTTAGCATCATAATGTGTTGCCTTTTACATTGGAACAAAAGCCCCCAAATGTCGGTTCATCAGCTGACAATACCAGTTTTGTCTCTTAATTAGAAAAGAGAATAAAGCTGTTTAGGGGTGTCAATAAAATGACAGATGCATCATTAGCAGACGGCTATGGTGGATCAGTTCTGTGCAAATACTTGGAATGGAATTAATAGGAATTTCTGCTAGCATATTTAAATTGAAAGCTTGAGGGAAGAAAGCAGTGTTTTAATGCAGTGCATAGTCAAAGAAAATGGGAGCAAATGACCATTTAGTACCGAATTAAGAGTGCCAGAGAAATCAAGTTGCAATAGAAAATATATTATGCGGGAATTTTATATATTATTAATATACCCTCACAAATGAGCCATTATGGGTCTTATATCATTAATTCATTTAATAAATATTTATTGAGAGTCTACTACATGCAAAGTGGTACATTTAATGAGAATGTATGAGCCCTGAGTCCAGACGCAATTTGACTACCCCTTGCATTTCATAGGACAAGAGTTCAATTCAACCAGGAGTACCAAAAGAGATTCTTCGAAGGTTTTGCATTGTATGAAACTCAGGTCACTCAGTGAGAATCAAAGGGAAATACTATCTAGTTCATATTTCCTGAACGGTCAGCAAGGTAGCTCCAGTTTGTACAGCCTGGTACGTATAGCATGCTCACTAGACATCCTATATCATGTGGTTCCATCATCAGAAAGTACTTTCCTCACAAGACTAAAATTCTTTGCCCTGTTCACTGATTATATTCTAGTGCTTAAAACTGTGTCACCTTAGAGAAAGTACCCCATAAATATTTATCAGCAAACGTTTGACAAAAGAATCCACGTAAACTGAGAACAGCCAATCAATATACTAGGTGGGTAAATTTTGAGAAAGTCACCAGGTAGCCTGCTCGAAGACCATCCATCATTTTGTTAGAATTAATTTGTTTCTTTTTTCTGTCTATACTTAAGCTAACCCATGCTCTTCAATAGGACTAGGGAGGGAGGGAAATGAAATATTCATTGCCTATCCCTCCAGGAGCTCCCAGTATAGCATTTATAAGTTGAACGATTCTGATTCAACCTGAGGCCCATGCAAAAGACACTCAAATCATAGCCTTTAGGGGTTGGCCTTGCCGTGGTGTATACAAATCATTTTTTTGTAAATCTCCGCAGGAAAATGCATTGACCCTTGATCAGGACCCGGGTAAGTAATATTCTGAGTAACCCTGAGATTATTCCTGGGAAGTTCAAGTGTATGGCCTAAGCAACTGCCCTGTTCACTTTCTGCTGTTACCCTTCCCATTTCACCCACATGTGTTTGTCACCCAGTGTGGATTTTTAGTTTTCTTTCTACATGACATAATTATTTAGTGATTATGTGAGGACAGTAATATAATAAGTATTTTCTTAATAGTTTAATTTTTTAAATTAATGAGGAAATCTCAATTTTAAAAATTCAAAATCAATAAAATGTGTCATGCATGAACTAAAATTTGCATTTACTGAACAAAAATAAATCACCTTGCATTTTGCCCTGCTTCATTAAGTTTTAAACATACATTAAAAACTCCAGGTGGTTACACAGAATGGCAAAGTGGTAACATGGGTTCTGTTTCCCCCCTACTGCAATCACTATGCAATCATAGTTTTAAGCATATACAGCTTAAACCAAGGAATATGTAAAACAGCTGGTTTAGGATGAGTGCATTTACATTCAGAGTTGAAAAGGTTTGCCCCTTTTCAAACAGTTAAGAGCCCTCTTGAAAAGAATGCAGGTAGCTATGTCAAGAGGGCTGAGTATGTAAGTGGTGATCCCCATATTTCACTTTCATGGAGAATACCATGTTCATGGAAGGATATGTAAGAGAAATTTTTCTAAAATACATAACCCTAATAATTGTTTAGAACTTGGGTCAATAAAGGACTTTTAGGATGTGTAGTATTTTCTCACCAACATTATTGGGAATTGTTGGCGCATACTGATAATAAAGCGCAGACTGACTTTTAGAAGTTTTTACATTTTTTAAAAATTCTTTGCACTTATCACCCACACCCAGGGTTGACAAAGTCCACTGTTGCCCTTTTTTGCTGCTGCACTTTGACCCACCTGTGGACCTAAGCCTACCTGACTATGAAGCCAGTGTAGATCTTTGTAGTGCTTGATTTCCCTCAGGCAGATCTTTGGAGTGCTTAACGGACCTATCCAGACACTATCTGATGCTGATCCCTTTCAGGGTGCTCTTTAGTTTGACTCATAGATTTTCAGAATATGTCTCTTACTTCTCTCCTAATGCAACTTCTTGACTTACTGGCATTCTAGACTTCATAAGTAGTCTGCCTGGACCTGCCTCTTTTTGCCTTTATTTACACTGATGTTCTGTTATTAGTCTCCTCACCTTTCCTACTGCCTTGTCCAAATTCTAGCCCTGGTGCCCCTGTCTGCCTGACTAGTTTGCTGGTCCAGCTTTATTGTGAATTGTTTGGATTGGTGGTCACCAAGGAAGAAGTAGCAAAGCGAGGAGTGAAGGTATATTTGTGTATATTTGTGCTAATGGTTCTACAGATGATGGTGCAGAGCTTTGGGGAATCAGGACCCAATGAAGCCAAGGACAATAAAACCAGTAACTAGAAATGTGTGGGTCCCGGTGTGAGTGCCCTGTTAGATAGAGGGCAAGGTATCAAATAGTGGTTCTTAGCCCACTTTTTAAGATCACTTGGAGAACTTTAACACCTATCCTTGCTCATTACCTGCCAGAGGAATTGAATGGGAACATTTCAGTGTGGGACCCAGGCACCATTTCTTTAAAGTTCTGTACTTGATTCTAATCAACTTGTTTAATGTTTAGCTGGAGTCTAGAAAGAATCACAGATGTTCTAACACAAGGTTTGGTCTGAAGTGAAATGGGTCCAGTTTGAATCACCTGTGACCCAGGAATCAACTGGATTCAAGAGGACAGGACCATTGATTAGGACTCAGAAGGGCCAAGCAGCAGACTGTCCACAGGACACTCTCCACCGACATCAGACAGAGACATCCAGGGTCTTCCTTTGCAAAAAACAAAAACAAAAACAAAAAACAAATGTGGATTGTGTACCAGCCTCAAGCAGTGTCAGCGCTGTGCAAATTAGCTATTATAGCAGCCCTGGTGTCCCAACTCTGGGAAGGCAACTCAACTGAATCCCTGAAGAGCCAGACCACAGGGACGGATAAGAGTGGAGAACAAGTGCCATTCCAGTGGGCTTAATGGGAGGGTGCCAGACATGCTAGATTGTGGTGGGATGCTGCTGATTCTGCCTCCCATCCCCTGCTCTGTGCTTTCTCCCTGTAATGAAGATTAGGCCTTTTTCTTCCACTTTTCAAGTCTTTCCCCAATGTTGCCTATTGTTCATATTGATGACAGGAATTTTTAAAGACCATGTCTTGGCTTTAATAATAAACTTCAGATAATGTTCCCTCTTCCAGTCTGACCCAGATCTTTCTAGCCTATCCCAAGACACCAGAATGTCCTCCCTACCCTTTCCTCTATTCTCCACTCAACCCCAACCAGCCCCAGCCCTTCTCCTTTGTGCTGATTCCTTAGGGTTGTTGATCCCATTCCCTGCTCCATCTGCTAAAGCACTGGGTGCCATTGCCCTGTGAAGACATCTCCACCTTGTTCCTTGTGTTTGCCAGGTTCCTGCTCCCTTCTCCTCCCTGTGATGCTGCGGTAAACATTGTGAATTACTGCTTTTATTTATTCACTTCGAGTTACAGTTCACCCAGAATTTGGGCAAAGATAGATGGAATATGGCCTTAAATGCCAAGTTTAAAGAATCAGAAAGATAGGGACAATTTTCCCAATGAAATTAGATGGAATGAAAGTATCACTGGTTTACAGAATTTCATTTAATGACTGCTATTCATGATGGTGCCTCCACCCAAATCACTGAAAACAGATCTTTCGATTGTGATCACTGTGTAATGATACTGAGTCAGGGCAATTTGTGATAAAATTTACAAATGTTTCCATGGAGAATATTTTGTGAGATTTACAGCTATGCAAAGTGGACTCATCCAAAACAGTCCATTTCTCTATGATCCCAAACAAAGGTATTGTTTTCTTTTTCATTCAGGTTTCAGGTGGACATGAATTGTAATTTTTGTGGGTATGCTCAGAACTGGGTCCCTCTGATACTTGTGTGTGCGACATTAGCTTGTTTAGTTTCTGCAAAGAAGAAAACGTTCCCATTCCCTTTATCTTGCTTTTTTTTTTTCAATGTAATAATGGCAAGGTGAGGAAAATAGGCTGGAGTATCAATGTCATTCTTATTACCACCAGTTATTTACAGTTATCATTATTTGCTCAATCACACTTTCATTCTTTCAACACACATATATCAAACACTTGCCACATAGGCACCAAGCAATCCGGGTCCAACAAGGTCAGAGGCACAGCGGCCTTGACAGACAAGGAATTACCCCTTCACAGGACAGCCTGGCTGGTGCCAGCGACAAAGGTGTGTACTCGTAGCACTGGGAACATGAGCGATCTTGAAAATAGGAATACCAAAGCAACAGAAGAAAAGTGGAAATGAATTTAAAAATATCTGTCTCCACGTGCATTATAGATATAGTCAATATTCAGCTGTTAAATCCAGCAAAAATTCCATTGCTTTAATTAATTTCTTTGTGCTTATTCTTCCTGGTAAGCCTTAATTCTAACAAAGTTAATTAGGTTGAAGATTAAAAATCCCATTAGTGTCGATCATTCACTTCTTGGCTCTGTCAACAAGGTACTAAAACCTTGCTCATTTCCAAAGGGGCACGCTGAAGGAAGGAGTGAAAAAGAGCAATCAGGCTCTCTGCTTGGCATTTTGGGGTCCAGAGATTTTATGCTTTGTTAAGGTTTCCAGTGGATATCACCTATCAGCTGTCCTCACTGTCTTAAAGCATATTTTGTATTTTTGCAGACATCACTTAGATCATATTCTTTAGACCAGCAGCTATTTATTTTCTGAGAGGTCTGTGGCAGTGGTTACATTCACTAAGAAACTCTCTCCCATCTCCTCTGATTATCTAATTTGCAGGTTTGCAGGGCATAGATTTTTAATCAAGGACTTGTTTCTACTGTCACCTTGTCTGCCTGTTTATTATGGCTAAAGACTCAGTAGTGGTTAATATCTCACTCTAAGCAAGAAAGAACAAACAATTAATAGAATCATGAATTACCTGCAGATCATAATTCTGTTCAAAGTACTGGTTTGTTTGAGTTATGCTTTCTACCTTGGCTTCCACTCTTGACTTAGAATGGGAAGAATCACAGAAATTCAAGCACCTATTGTTGATACTTGCTCCCAGGAAGTAGCTATGATCCTCAGGCAGCAGCCACACAGAGAGAAGGGAAATGAAAACCAGATCTGGGGAGCTTAAGCTGCAGGCCTGAATGTGTTACCCAGTTCATAGTGGAAAGTCATTAATGGAAAAAGAACCTAGAGAGGGCGGAGGTGATGGTAAGTCATCTGGAATCAAGTTCAAACAGGGACATGGCTGAGGCAGTTCCTCTGCCCAAGCACCCACAAAAGATGGAAAAATTCCAAAAAACTAGAGAAAATAGGGAGGCCAGGTAGAGAATATGAGTCTTCAAGGTGTGTGTATGTGTATGCATCTGGGGCAGAGAGGAGGTCGGTGGTGCTGTATGGTCTCCTGCACATAGTGGGGCATCAGGACTATTGAATTCACAGGGGAAATGTAGTGTTATAAGGCCTAAAATATCTTTCCCTCAACTATTGCCTGTAAATCCCCATCACTGTGCTTAGCATCTTGTGATCCCTCAATAAATGGTGATGACTACCATTGGCATTATTATTATTATGTATATAACTTGACCAGCATGAATAGCTTGGACATCAGCAGGCCAACACAGGAAATGCAAAATAATAATAATAATTACAAGAACAACAATAGATAACAGGGTTTCCTTTATAAATGGCTTCTTATTGTAATAGCCTAGAGCAAGCTTTGTGGAAACTGTTGATAGGCTTGTGTATCCTTCACCTGGAGAACAGAAGCATCTGTTCATGAAAGAAAAAGGTGGATCTTCTGCAAATGAAATGTGTTTCTCTTTGAGCCTCAAGTTCATCATTGAAATAATCAGGATTAGGATCTAAGTTACTTCTATAGTCCACTTTAATTCTATTTATCTGTGCTTCTGGACCCTAAATGACTGTCATCTCCACTTGACTTTACACAGTTATTTCCTTCTTTTCTAAATAAATAGATAAAATAAAACAGAATTCAGATTTATTGCCTATGAGCCCACCCTGCACACAGCCTTGCTATGGTGGAAATCCTGTTCAAGCCTGTTGGGCAAAATATTCTGTTTCTCTGAGCAAAGGTGTTAATTAAGTCTTTAGCACCGCCTCTTATCTCTCTGCGCATTCCCTATTCTGGTCAACCTCTACTGCCTACAAGAGTCTGCTTAGAAATTCTGCGAACTCCCTCTCCATTTGGAACACCAGCCTCAGCTCATGCTTTCTGCATCACAGCTAAGACAGGAAGAGAAACGGTCCCAGAGTGACAGCCTGTGAAAAAACACAGGCATAACTCACGCAGTTAATCCCTCCCAACTGGTGTAATCATTGTTTTAAGAGATGATATCTTGACCAGAAACACTTTTAAAAAAATAGAGAGAGAGGGAGAGTGAGAGAGAGAGAGAGAGAGAATCAATTTATTCAGTTTTTCATGTGGCTTTCGTTGCTCCAACACTTAGTTGTGTACGTGGTGCTGGGGTTCAAACCCTCGTCCTCCGTCCTCATGCATGCCAGGCAAGCGCTGTAACCATGGAGCCACCGCTCCAGCCCCCAGAAACACTTTTGAACCTTTAAAGAGACCAGCACCTTATCCCCACATTCTCCCCAACGTCCCCAGTACCTTGTTATAGAATGAGTACATGTGGGTTTGGTTTCTCTAGGCCCTGAGACTCTGAGCAACGGGACAGGGACGATTCCTCTAGCAATGGCACTAGAAATGGCTCCAATTCTGTCTTCCGTAGAGATTCTGAAGTTGGTGGTACTATTGTTGCCATTGTACCACATTTGCTCTTTTAAATTCTTTATCTTTGAGCATGACCACAGCGTTCATACTTCACACTCACAAAACCCAGCTCACAGAGTGACTTAGAGAAAGAGGGGGAGAGAGAGGGGGGGGGGGAGGGAGAGGGAGGGAATCAATTGTGTTTAGTTTTTCATCTGGACTTTGTTTCTCTGACACCTAGTTGTGTATGTGGTGCTGAGATTTGAACCCAAGTCCTCGCGTGTGCCAGGCAAGTTCTCCAACCACTGAGCCACCACTCCAGCCCAACAGTGACTGTTTTTTTAAAGCAAGGTTAAACACAGTTCTTACTTACTGCTTGAAAGCCTGCAATCCAAGAAACACACTGAAGGGAGCTCACTAGTTGATGGTGGCTTGAACTTTTGCCCCACGTTTGCCTTTTAGCTGTAATATCCCCATATACGCACACCCCATAGTCAGCTTACCTGTGCTAAAACCAAAAACTGCCTGTTGGCACTCCTGAAGAGGCAGATCTGGATCGTACAGCCCCCATCTGAAATGGTTATTGGTCGAGATCTCCCCTCATTGATGACAGCCACAGCTCCTGGATGAATCCAGGTCGGGAGGAATCTCAACATTCTCTTGCCCACCTGTTCCCTTACACACACACACACACCATTCAGTGATCAAAGTAGCAAACATGACTGGCCATATAGTAGAAATCATAGTTAAAAAAGAAAAAAAGGTGAGATACAGGATCTTTTCTTCGTGAAGAATAAGCCATTAAATCAGGTGAATTTAGGGCAGGAGATGTGTTTGAGTTTTGAAGGAAAGGAAAAAGGAGATAAGAAGGGAGCCAAGCAGGGTCAGGAAGAGATACTTGTTGGGCTTTGCACACTGTCCACCAACCATGCCAAGTGTACAGTGTTTTCAAATTAGTTCAGGTTAAAGTAATTGCATACTTAAAACAAGTTAATCAGTCACCTGCATTCATTAATCAAGTTAGAAACAAAAGCCTCCATTCTCCAGGTTGGCGTAATTTGAGCATGGAGGAAAGCTTCTTCTCATTAAGGTCTTAAACTTGTTTCTTAGTTACCAGAAATTAGAATGGCCCGTCTTCCTTAAGATCATAATATTAATCTATTCATTATTTATTCCAAATAATTTATTGAGCTCATACTATGTAAATTACTTTATACAAGATCTATGGAAGGAACAAAAAAGGTAATGAGAGTGTCAACTCCTATTTCTGCTTGATTGTCACTGCTTCAAGGAAGCCTGCCCTGACCACCCAGACTAAATGTCGCTCTGCAGCCACAGGAGGTCATATTTGTCTTGCTTTATTTTCTTCTTGGCCTTGACACTTGCTTGATTTCCCTCGATTAGTGATAAGATTAAGAAATTTTTAGTTTATCCCAGGAATAATGTGAGGGTCATGATCACAGAGCCTTTCATCCTGCCCATCCCTGTGTCAGTCTAGAGAAACAGAAATAAAACAAGAAGGAGACACGCACGTGTGTGTCCTCCGTGTATGCATATGTGTGTGTTGTTTGTATAGGATTTCTTTTAAGGAATTGGCTCACAGGATCCAAGAAACTATGAAATCCAAAATCTATAGGCCAACAGGCTGGAGACTCTCAGGCAAGAATTGATACAGCACACTTGAAGCAGAATTTTCTACTTTCTCAGGGAAAACTAGGTTTTGCTTTTTAAAAAAAATACATACAAATATAAAAAATTGTACATATTTGTGGCATATTAAATGATGTTTTCATACATGTATACATTGTGTAATGTTTAAATCAGGATGAATGAGTCTCCTCAAACATTCATCATTTCTTTATGGTGAAAATATTCAGAATCCTTTTTCCACTGTGAAACACACAGTTCAGTTTTGTTATCTGTCATCATTCCTCTTTCCATACTGTAGCACACCAGAACTTGTACTCCTATGCACTCTCAATTTAGTATGCATTGATCAATCAATTTTGTTTTTCTAAAGTTATTTTTTAATGTCACTGTAATTATACATAATAGTGGTATACAGAGAATTCAGAGAGGGGAGATCGTTTAGAGTGAGAGAAGTGAGAAGAGACCCATTTGGGGGTCTGGCCATTTTATGTTGTGTGACAGTAAATGGCAACCCTCTAGGGATCTGTAACTGTCTGGTTTGGTTCACCTCTGCAGTGTAGAATGGCAGGAAACCATTTCCATGGGAGCACATTTGATCACTGATGGGAGAGGTGGGTCAGCCTCCTTAGAATTCCTGTCCTCCTCATCCTCTTGGATCCTGTTTGTATTAATTGGGTGGGGCAAGTGACTGATTTAAGCTAACTTGTAGTTAGGGACTTCAGTGGAATATTTTACTGACTATAATAAATATCATTTTATTAATTAGTTTGGCAATCTTTTTATCTTGAGGAAAATAAATAAGACCTCCTTTTTCTTGTTTTGTATGCATATTCAGAACATTGCTGTGTTGGTTATCTTTTGTTGTTGTTACCAAAATACCCAAGGAGTATTTTGCAAGGAGTGCAACTCAGAGGAGGAAAAGCTCACTTACACAGTTTGAGAGCTTCTGTCCTCAGTTGGCTGACCCCATTGTCTTGTCCTGAGAACATCATTATGGAAGAGCTGGTGGAGGAAAGCCACTCAGTTCCTGATGGCCAGGAATTAGAGACAGCATGAGGCAGCAGGGACAAAAATAAAAACCCCAAAGGCACAGACCCAGTAATCTACTTCCTCTAGCCACACCTTCCTGCCTACTATTATTACCACCCACTTTGTCCATTCAAATTAAAATGAAATGATTAGAGTACAGCTCTCATAATCCTATCATATCACCCCTGAATCTTCCTATATTATCACATCATATCCAAATCATAACAATCACCTATGAAAATTAGCCTTCTTGAGAAACCTAGAAGACTTCACTCGATTGCATATAGTATCCAAAAAAAAAATATATATATATATATATATGTCAGAGGAAATGGATAGGAGAGTGTTTTTATCAACTTTTTTTATTGCTGTGATCCAAGGAACTTACAAGAACACTTTTAGGAGGAAAAGGTTTATTTGTGGACTCAAGGATTCAGAGGTCTTAGTCCATGGATGGCCAGCTCCATTCCTTGGGGTTTAAGGTGAGGCAAAGCATCATGGCAGAAGAGTGTGGTGGAGGCAAGCAGCTCTCATGAAGATCAGAAGCAGAGAGAGAGATTCCACTCACCTGATACAAAAAAATATATCCCAAAGGCATGCCCACAATGACCCACCTCCTCCAGCCATACCCTACCAGCCTATAATTTCCAGTTAATCCTTTCAGGGTATTAACTCATTGATAGAGTTAAGGCTCTCATAATCCAATCATTTTACCTCTTAGCCTTTTGCATTATTTCACATATTGACCTTTTGGGAGATACCTTTCATCCAAACCATATCCAGGAGGAATGCTCCTTGCTTTGGCTCTGTGGCTGCTTGCATAAGACTCTCAGGTGAGGGGATGTACATGTGAGATGAAAGGACCTTAAGGTTACAGAGAGGCTGGGTAACAGGGCACTGGGCAGGTGAGAGACTCAAACCTTCTCTGGGCTTCACCTGCAGGTTGTGACCTTGGGCCAATCACACTACCATTGCAGAGTACAAATTCAGTATTCACAATCGTGTTGGAATAGCCCTTTCACTTTTTCAGATCCTGAAGCATAGCTCGCACAAAATCTTGTTTAATTTTAATTTGTGCAACAGAAAGACAAAGCTAGAGGCCAGGGTAGGCATGGAGGGTGTGTGTGTGTCTGTGTGCGCGCGTGTGCACGTGTGCATACACATGCATGCATATGTCCGAAGCCCACAAGCTGCAGCCTTCACTCCTCACCCCAACAGGATTCTGAGAAATCCCTAAGGCTTCACTAAGGCTTCAGATTATTTTGCAAACCATAAATTCAATGGAATCGAATGATGCTTTTGCCTGCTTGAAAATTCTGTTCAAAATTGTGAGAGAGGTAATTCATCCACAGGTTTTTACAACTCTGTGCTTTCCTTAAAATAATAATCACATAAGAAATATGGGTCATATCTTGTTGTAGTTTGGTGATCTAGAGTAAAAAGTAGAAAACTCCTTCACCGTACACCCTCTTTCCCTGTCTCCCACCCCACCCAAGCTCTTCTGGGATTTTCAAGTCTTCACTTTTGCATTTTATATATATATATTTACATAGAGAGGTATTTACATAAATTGAATCATATCTTAGCTATTTTTGCTTTTTCACTTATCAGTAACTTTTTTTTTTTTTTTTTTGGTACTAGGGATTGAACCCAGGGCATTTTACCACTTTGCCTCTGAGCTATATCCTCAGCCCTTTTAATTTTTTTGTTTTGAGACAGAATCTCTCAAAGTGGGTAGTCTGGCCTCAAATGTGTGATCTTCCTGCTTTGGCCTCCTGAGTTGCTGGAATTACAAGCATGCACCATGGCCCCTGGCTTATGTCTAATCCTTTCTAAGAGTTGAACAATGGTGATTATTAAGGAAATGCTCATTCTCATTTGTCCTATGTCATCAACAGTCCTGAAAAAATTAGCAGTCTTTGAAATATTTCCTACCAGAAGAACAAATTTGATATCTTTATGTTTTTTATTTTCTCTGATTCTCATTCATCTGGGTAGTGTATGTGGCAAAGTAAGTATCCCATTATCCGTTAGTTTATCACCAAATGTCTAAAAAAGGTGGACATTTCAACCATGGAATCTGTTTAGCATAGTTATTGACTATTATGCTTTCTGAGTCCAATAAAAAATTTAGGCTTTATACCTTATAAAGAGATTTTCTTCTGGAATTCAAACATATTTTCATAGACTCATATTCATTAATGACCTTTAATAGAGAACATTGTATTAATTGGAGGGTACTTATATTTCTCTTGATGAAGTGTAAATATAATTTTAATTAATAAATACAATAATTTTTATTGCTGCCTTGGTTTAAATCAGCAGGTCCAGCAAGTGTAGAGTTCCAAAATTCTGTGTTCAAATATTTATTTATTTATTTTCTGTCAATTTGCTTGTCAGTTTAGTGAAGAGTTTTTCTTCCTTTAAACAAAGAACAAAGCAAAACTGAGTATCAAGCTCCTCTAGCTTCCGGTTCCATTTACCAGTTTGTGGAGTAAGTTGCCAAACGAATCCATCATAAGGAAGCATGGAACTCCTAAGTAAATGCCAGTAAAAAGCAATAGATTTAGTAAGATTAATAACCATTTTAATTTATAGTACTCTTTTTCAAAGATACTTGAGAAGCTTTGCAAGCATTTGAACTAAAATGCAGTTTAAACTACTGGGAGACAGATAGGTAAAGTTGCTAAAAAAAACATAAAATATGAGCCTCATATAGTGGCCCCCGGAGATGACACATTCATATTATATAGTTATCAGTTCAACAAGTTTTTACTGCATTTTATTTGTTCTCCCCAAAGCCTTATTTTTGATAGATGATGGCTAAGATATACAGGGAGCGTCCTTCCAATATCGTGTGAGTGATGAAAAGCAAAACAAAGCAATTTATCAAATCACACTGCATACATCCCTATAAATTTGGAGAGTGATGAATCTGCAGGCCCATAGAATGTGGCATGCCATGTATTCATCAAAGGTAAAGCCCCAAACATCTCAAACACTGCCGTTGACAGGAAGGCCGGCCTTTCTTGGGAAGAGAAAAAGAAAGAGAATTACCCTCTGAAACTGTTTCTATGCTGTAAGAATTCTGTGGAAGATTAAGCAATTGTCTGTAGCATTTGAGTTCGAGATGTGCAGAGAATTTGATAGGAGTATTTCAAGAGGACAATGTCATCATATTCTTATTTAACAAAGTTAAGTGAGGTTACAAAACCACCTACTATATTTTAGAATATATGTAGTTTATAGCTGCTAATTAAGATCCAAATAAAATAATTCTTTAGAATGTAAGAAAAGGACTGGATATGCAGTTTTTTCCCATCCTGCCCCAGGGAACAGAAACAGGGTGACTTGTTCCATCACAGATATTTTGCAACTACAGATAAGAATCATATTGTCCTCACTTCATTCCCTAATGGCCAAGTGTCCACTTGGTGCATAATTAAAGGTGTGTTTTGTCCCTTGTCATGTGGCAAGGAGACTAATGAATTATTGTGTGTTAGTACAAAAGCATCAGATAATGATCCTTCTTACCTGCTTCAAGTTCTCGAGATTTTTAAAGGTTACAATTGTCACCAAATCCTAAAATGCTTACCTTGTTTTCTGGGAGCATCTGGATAGCGATTGCTTATAAGGGTTCCCCTTGCCTGTGTTCAGAATAGGATAGGATTATTCCCGGCTTAGACTCTTGCAACAGCATGTTCCAAGTCACAGCATATTTTTCTACTGTAAGAGGGTTAACTTGGTAGATGTGGCCCTTAAGGAAATGTAGAATTCTGCCCAGTTTTAAATTAATTAATTATTAGGGGAACTTTACACTGAAAAGGCTTTTTGTTTCTTTGTTTCAAGTCTATAATTCCATTAGCACAATTTGTTATGTAGTGATAGGATGATTATGCTCCCTTGAGAATAAATAACTATATTTAATTAAGAAAACTGTTTTCCAAACCAACTAGGAATTTGCTTTGGTCCATTACCACTGATCACCTGACAACCTGGCTTCTTTCTATAACATCCTGATAACTTTGAAGTTGAGGGAGAAGCAGATGGCAATGGGGAAATACAGTGAACACACTGCCCTGAAGAGCTGCAAAGACATTAGAAACAGAACAGGTTCATAGGCTGGAGTGGAAACACTGTCACTTGAACTTCCCGGATTAAAATGAATAAAGCCATCTTAGCACCTCTATAACAGTATTTTTGTTTGGTACTGGGCAGTGTGTAATTTTTGAAGGCCAGTCATGGCTGCAACAAACCAATTAATGAGGTTAAATAATAGTGATACATTGTTGAAAGGAAAAAAATCCAAACAAATAATTGAATACTAACAATTTTTCTCATCAGTTTAATACTTTGGTATTCTCTGCTTATTTCCCTATTTTTATATTGGTTATAAGTGAGTGTCATCAAACCAAACCATTCTGCAGAACTCCAACGTATTTTCCTGGTGGTGATATTGGATTGTTCTGCTATTTCACTTGCTCAAGAAGACTGACCTTTTGGGTTATGCCCTCTCTAAAATGCATTTGTGATAACATTAAAAAATAGGTCCTGCTTTAAAAATCTATTTATTTAGCTTGAGTTCAATCAAATTTAGTGATGTTAACCTAAAAAAATGGTATGTATGTTCATGTGTTTGGGAGATATCTGATTATATTCATATAATTTTTTTCTTATTCATCAAAAACATACCCTAAAAACAAGCTCTTTCATGCATTACAAGTAACACATGAACAGTCATTTTTTTAAAAAACTAATACGTTACTTTTACTTTCATTTTTAGAAAGAAGTAAAGGAAAGGAGTTTTTACATTTGCTTATTTATTTTAAATAAATGAAATTTTAAATAGTTAAAATTGTGTTTATCATATACAACAGGATGTTTTGATGCATATATATTATGTAATGACTAAATCTAACTCATTAACGTATATGGCACATCACAAAATTATGTTAGATCTTCAGATTGACTTTCACAGAGTTCTTCAAGAATGTGGAAAGGTTTTTTTTTATGTCCAATTTTATAAAAAGCAGATCTAGTTTTTAGATTGATTAACATGAACTTGTTCTCGGCACTATTCTGCAAATACATTGTCACATTTAATCCTAACAACCACCTAAGCAGATTGGGGATCCTGCCGTTCATTTTACACAGGAGTAGTGTGGGGTTGTTTAGAGAGCCTGGGTAAGATCTTTTCCAAGGTCACCATGCCTTTCACCAAAGACGAACCGAACCTGGGATTTATACCAGGTTCAGCTCACCGGGCCATCCGAGCTCTTTACCCCTCTCCCTCTTCACCTGAAGTCCTCTCAGTCCTATCCCTAGAATAGAATTACAGTTAGCAGTTAGAGTAAGAACAGAGCCTGCGAGTTCCGGTGGGATCTAGACTCCGCTCCTCTGGTCCCTCTAAATTGCTTTCAACACATTTGTCCTCTGCTCAGCTCCTGTGACGAACTGTTTTCCACCTGAGGGGCCAAGTACACTTGTTCACCCACCTGCACACTCTTCCCAACCTGACTCCTACTCACTCTCAGGAACTGACCCCAGTGTCACCTGCTCAGAGCCCTTCTCTCTAGCTCTTCCTGGCACCAATTAAATTGTAGGCCCCTATTACTCTCTCTTTCACACACACAAGAAATCCTGTTTATGTCTTTCTTTCAAGTTGTAATTCTATATTTTAAAATTTATCTAGTTCATCTAATTTCTTTTTCCTCAGTAGACTGCACACTTTATAAGGGGACTGTCACTCAACTCTGCATCAACAATGACAGTAAGTCAGGGGTTAGAGCAGTGGCTCTACAGTTATAGTGCTTGCCTGGCATGCGCGAGGACGAGGGTTCAAACCCCAGCACCACATACATAGTGAAGTGTCGGAGCAGTGAAAGCCACATGAAAAACATAAAATTGACTCTCTCTTTCCCTCTCTCTCTCACTGTCTCATAACTGTCCCTCTCCCTCTCTCTCTCTTAAAAAAAAGTGAGAACAATGAGTGGGATGCAAACATTTATTTATTGAATGTGTGAGCTAAGTTACTATGATTCTTTCTCTAAAGCACATTTAAAGGATCATTGAGGGTAATTTTTGTTTTTGATTGGTTATAGAAGAAATGCATCTTTGTTATTGGAAATTTGAAAAACTCTGAAAAGCATAAAGAAGAGAATGAAAAATTGATCATAGTACCAGTAGACTTAAAAACAATTGCAGTTAATTTTACATTATGGTGTGTGTCTTTAAACTCTTTCTTTCTTTTAGTATATACATTTATAGAGTAAGTCAGTTTAGGTCTGTGGGTGTAGGTTATTGGTAGAGCACATGTTTAACCTGCATGAAGTCCTGAGTACATTCCTAGCACCTGATAATAGTAATGATAATAGTATAAATTATTTTAAACAGACCAATTTATTTGCAGAAAATTTATATAGCTAGAAGAAAGGATTTTGAATATTCTCATCTTAAAGAATATAAATATTTGAGGAGACAGATATGTTTGAACTGATTTAACATATAATGTATACGTATATTGAAACTTCACATGGGACCTCATAAATGTGTACAATTTTTTATGACTTATGTATTAGTTAAATAAAAAACTTAAAGAAAATTTGTTTGCAGAAAGAGCATTTAAAGTCTAACCTCATTGTTAGTGAGAGCTAACTGGGCCATCATAAACTTTTCAAGAGGTTATGTTAAAAATTTCAAAGGTCAGTCTAAAGGTGGAGCAGTTTAGCTAAGATAAAGTAACTTGTCCTATTTGCCTCATGTAGTTGATATAGCATGTTAAGTGTGAATGTTCTTTTTTCTTAGAATGTCTTCAATATCTCTGCTTTTTTAAATCCTACCCTTTAATCGTGTGCAAAATGCCCTATCATCATTGAAGTCTTTCCAGAACATCTCCAAAGAACATGACCTCTAATCTCCAAAGCAAGAGAGTACTTTACCCCACACACAGCTTTAACCTCCCCCTCTTAGTTCTCTCACTTTATCCCCCCCATAATGACTCCTAAGAGTGGGCAAAGTCATAGCTACTGCACACTGAAGCTGTCCCATAACCACCACACAGTAGGCACTCAATAAATGTCTGCTGAATTAATTAATAAATATCAATGTACATCATGCTGACAGCCATGCACAAGGATCATTTTCGTATAGGACTCATAGAAAATAATTATATAAGTTGCCAGGGTCCAATTCACTGGCCAGCCATGGTCCGAGTGCTTTTTTTATGATGATGCTAATGTGACTGGCAGGGACAAATTTTAATTCCATGCATAACCAAGCCAAATTGCAGTTGGCTTAGGTTCCGCTGGACAAACTAATTACGCCATTGTTCTGTCAGTATTTCAGCTCTATATTCTGTCTCCATGTTTCTTATGCATCAGTGCCCTTTGGATAGACAAGAATTTATAAATAAACTAAAGGTATAGCAAGGTACCTTTCATTGAGAATGAGGCTTAGCTTACAGCCCTCTCCTCCTCCCAGGACTCCCAGACCTTTGTAAGAGAACGCATTAGGTTTCTGTGCTTACCAATCCAAAGTCAATGAAAATTGGGAGAAAGGGCATCAGCTTAAAGGAATAACAACTAACCTAGGGTGTTAGCCTCTGTTAAGCCTGTCTGTCAGGAGCCACATCCCGCTTCTTCCTTGCTGGGGAGACCTGATCCCAATTCCGGTCACTCAGCTGTGCAATGAGAGACTGTTTCTTACTTCTTCTCAGTCTTGCTCGCACTCTCTCTCTCTCTCTCTTTCTCTCTCTCTCTGTAAAAGAGGATAATGATAAAGCCTGCTTCAGAGGGTGGCTGTAAACATTAAATTAAATAATCCATTCAAAGCACTTAGCACGGTGTCTGACATAAATGCGTTCTATAAATAATAGCTAGCATTATTAAAATTGATCCAGAAGCAGTAGCTGTGTGTGTGTGTGTGTGTGTGTGTGTGTGTGTGTGTGTGTAAATATATGTGATGTGGCATAAAAGCAGTGAACTCTGGTTGGCTGGACCTATTCAAATAGTAAATAAATGAGTCTGATCTCAAACCCTGCCTTGGAACCCAGCCCCCTACACACACATGCACACACATGCACACACACCACAGCTGACGTCAGGCAAAGGCACTGTGTGCCCTCTGAGGGACAGCAAAGGGAAACAGTCCCATCAGCTCTTCCCCTTCCTGTCCTGGGTAGATCCTGAAACCACCCAGGTGGTGTTGGTATTTCCAACCCTGCTGGAAGGGGCAGAGAGGTCAGACCAGGGACGGTGCTGCTGACAATCAGGAATCATTGGGATGCTTAAGTGGAAAGACAGGGTGGCAGGGGTAGATAAGAGACGTGGATAGCGCTGCTGCCAGATCAGAGTGAGCAGAAATGAAAATTCTTGGTCCTCAGAGAAAGGAAGAAGATCCATCTTTATCCCCTTCCTTGCCCAATTAGACACAACTATGTGTTATTTATAGTTTGGATGCAGGTTGATATAGAGTACATGAGACAGAGAAAGAGAACACTGAATTTGAAGGGTCAACCCGTTGGAATGACCTAGAAAATGTTTCTTTTGTCTTTGCAACTTTCAGGAGTTAGAAGGATTCAGCGACTATTTAACACATCTTTTTAAAAATGTTTAGAATAAGGCAGCCCTCAGCACAAATGGAGAAGGGAAGTGATTCATGGTAGATCGTATTTTAGGAGCTTTATAGTCTGAATCAGAAATGACTGCTGTTGATTCAGACCTCCACACTCCTGAGCGAAGCCTCTGTTTATTTAATTTAATCACTCATTCTTACAGCCATCCTTTGAGCATTTAAGTGTCAAGCCCTGTACTAAGGGCTGGGGAAACAGAAATAAATACAAACTGCATCAGTAAATATTCACAAATAATTAGTTGAACAAAATGAATCAATATATGATTCCTCACTGTTTATTATAAATAAACATGGTTAATAAAGTAAGAAAGCAACCTCCGCACAACTATTTACAGATTACCAGTGAAGCTGAAGCCATTCCATCTTCCAACAAGAAGAGAATGGAGGGAGGAAGATTGAACAAAAGCTCATTAGGAGAGGTTTTTATAAGATTAGTCTTAAGGGATAGGTGAACAAGAAGAACAGAAGTGAATTCAGTATATTCACCGATAAGATGTTTCCAAAATTGCCTTTGTTCCAGAATTACTTGAGTATAGGAGTAGAATGACGGGGAGGAAAAAGAATGTGGGAAGAGGAAGTCACATAGATTGGCAGAGGCTAGATGCTCTAATCAGGTTTTTCATTTCAATGATCGAAGGACCTCACAACAACATGGATGAGGAGAAGTTAATTTTGGTTCACAGTTTCAGAGGTATCAGTGCATAGCTAGTCAACTCCATAGCTTTGGGCTCAAGATGAGGCAAAACATCATGGTGGAAGGACATGGTGGAGGAAAGTAGCTCAGGATATGGCAGTCAGGAAGCAGGGAGAGAGCTCTGCTCACCAGGGAGAAATATATACCCCAAAGATACATTCCCAGTGACCTACTTCCTCCAGCCGCACCCTGCCTGCCTACACTTATCACCCAGTTAATCCATATCAGTGGATTAATCTATTGATAAAGTTAAAGGTCTCATAATATGATCATGTCACCTCCAAAAATTCTTGTGTTATCTCACACATGAGCTTTTGGGGGACACCTCATGTACAAAGCATACCAGTAGGTTTTAAGAGAGGCAAAGTGGCATTGGGAAAATACAGGTTTGGGGCCCAGTGGATTTGGATCCCGTTTCTGCCAATCAGTGATCTTTTTTCTGACCTTAGAAATCCCATCTAAGATTCCATTTCTTCATCTACCATGAAGAAAATCACACATCTTGTAGAACTGTGGTAAGGATTTTTAGCTGCATAAGTGAAATTTTGGAAATATAGAGAATGCTTAGTATTTGTCCATGTTCATTACAATTTAGATGCCTTGCCAAGAGAATTTGTGCTTTATTTTCTTTGTTCCATGGAGACAGAGTTTTAATAAACAAAGTGATGTGGTTTGCATTCACCTTCTGATTTAACATGCTCGTTTGTTTTCTGTTGCTGTAGCAAAACACCTGAGACTGGATAAGCTATAGAGAAAAGGGGTTTTCTTTGTTTGCAGTTCTGGCGATGAAAGTTTATGATCAGTCAGCCCCATCTGATCTACCTCTGATGAGCTTCATAGTGGAAAGCATTAGAATGGTAGAATCATATTCAGAAGAGGTCACCCAGCAAGATAGGAAGTCAGAGAGACTCCCAGGCCAGGCACACTCTTTTTCTCATGATTCGCTCTTGCAAGAACTAACCTGAGTCACAAGAGTACTATGTTAATATCTTCTGGGGGTGTTCATCCAATGGCATGATTACCTTGCACCAGGCCTCACCTCTTAAATTTTCCACCACCTCAATACTGCCATCTGGGGACCTGGCTTCTCACATATGAACTGCTGGGCCACACGCTCAAACCATATATACAAATTATAGCAATGGGAAAGATATAATTGGCTAATGACTTGACAAATTACTTAAACTCTCTCTGAACCTTAGTTTGCACATCTATAAAATGGAGACAGTAAGAAAACTTACTTTCTCATGTCTTTATGAAAGTGAAATAAGATCATGAAAAACATTTAGCACTGTGCCTATTTGAAAGTAACCTGTCAATACCTCTTAAATTTTACCTTCATAGGAAGCAAAGAGAGCAACTGAGGAACAAGATAGGGCCATGCTTTGTGAGATGGGCTGGAGGGCACAGATATTGAAGTATCAAAGCCAGCTCCAGGTGTTCTCCTGTAGTCCCAGCTACTCAGGAGATCGAGACAGGGAGATCCCCTGAATCTCAGGAGTTTGACATCAGCCTGATCAACATAGCAAGACTCTGTCTCTAAAAAAATGAAAGTTGACTATTTTGGGAATTGCTGAATATAGGAGAGAATCTGACTGTTAGTATTCTTTTCTTTACAGTGTGCTTTTTTTTTTCTGTATAGACTTATAGACTATAGTTAACTTTATTTTTCTAAAGTATGCATTTCATGTTAAAGACATACAGTTCCAGAAGGTCAAGTCCACATCTCATAAATGTCCCTGTTATTGAACCTTTGCTGTTGAGTGTCACAGCTTAAAACAGAGGTTACTGTGAGTTCAGCAAAATTGGAACAAGTGCTAGAGATGACAGTGGGATTTGACAAATCAACAGAAGTCCTCCAGGAGCCGTGACTTCCAATCTGTACCAGATATGTCCCTTTAACCCTCCACGCAAATTTAAATATATTAAAAAGATTATTAACAATATTAAATAGTTTAGCAGAAATCAGCCTAAGCAAAGCAAGCCATCTGGATATAGCTGGGATCAACTGCTCTGCTTCCACTACAGTAGAAAAGCAGTTCAAATCATATTTAGTTTTCAAAAAATTAAAACTGGCTTACTTGCAAACAAAAGCCAATAAATCATCTCAGAGTTCTTGAGCTGACAGATATCAACCTTCAAGGAGACTAAAGTGACCTTATATAGAAGATTTGGCTGTGTTATTCCAAATATTTACAAAGTCCTATTTAATTTTTGCCACAATTATGATCTTCAAGATCCTTCTCACATTTGGTCTACGCCTTCCTGCTCAGGAAGGGCTATGCTCACGCTGGGGAGAATATGTGCCTGCCCATTGCTGTGACCTCCTCTTCTTACATTAGGAGCAATTCCTATGAAGATTTGATCCTTCGGGCTTCTCTGAATCCTGCAAGTTGCAGTTGAAGGCTGCAGTGTTCTGCTCATGTTTAAGCAGAAGAGCTGCAAGTCATCGTGCATCTCCTTGTGCATTCGCAGGCCTCTATTCTATCCATCAAAATGCTTTTCCAACTTCTTGCTGATTAGCTTTGTGAGTTTTCTCACCATGCATCCTAGGTTAGCCTCTCCATGGTATACTCAATAACTAAAATGACAATCCAGATTCCAAAGCATTGCTTGTCCTTGAGTCCCTCTGTTGAGCCTCATGCCAGTCCTCTGAAAGTGGTGTAGTAGATGGAGCTCAGATGATAACCAGGAAGCTCTGATCATCAGCAAGCCTCTCCATCTCTTACAAACCCAAGGGGTGTGCTTATTGTTGTTCCCTGTTGGATAACTCCACTGGGCTGTCCCAGCCACAGAACCTCGATTCGGAAACTCAGAGTTTGAGCTCCTACTTTTCCTTTTACCCAGCTATTGGTCCTATGTTCTGTTACTCAGGGGAAAAAATCATAATCTAAGAACTTTGTTCTACTCTGAGTAAACCATGATTGTGCTAATGTTTTTTTTTTAAATAGGAACCTTGAAGTATTTTTTTTTAAAGAATCAATTTTATTTAGTTTTTCATGTGGATTTCGTTGTTCTGAGACTTTGTTGTGTACGTGGTGTTGGGGTTCAAAATCGCATACTCGCACATACCAGGCAAGTGCTGTAACCTCTGAGCCACAGCTCCAGCCCTGTGCTAATGTTTTAAAAAGCCATTGCAAGCACACAGTGATCTTTGCTTTTTGTTTGTTTGTTTGTTAGTTAGTTAGTTTTTTATTAGAAGTATATAGAGATATAGTTGAGGGGGACGCATTATCAAAACATTAGCAATCAATGGATATAAACTTTGTTATCCAGGGGTAATGCTAAAACATGGATGATCACCTTGGGTTTCACCTGTTGCAGTTTCCCCCAGAAGAACTCATGCGTTAAATGGGTAGCTCGTGGAGGAATGACATCGGCTTCTGGGATGGTTCCCCCATCTTCCCAATCTCCAGACTCCTATGAGTTCTTCATATACCCTCCGCCCTCCCCATGCCCCTCCCTACACCTCCAAGTATCCTAGGGAGCCATCCCCCTGTTACTCTGAAAGTCATTCAATTTGAAGTTTTGGATGGGAGACACAGTGATCTTTGTGCAAGGATATTCAGCACAATGGTTTGCTAAAATTTAGGAATAACCTAAGTGTCTATCAATAGGAAAGCAAAATTACTTAAGATCATGAATGATTAGCATTTA
This sequence comes from Aplodontia rufa, assembly GCA_004027875.1. Classification (NCBI taxonomy): domain Eukaryota; kingdom Metazoa; phylum Chordata; class Mammalia; order Rodentia; family Aplodontiidae; genus Aplodontia; species Aplodontia rufa. The sequence goes on from PVKS010002793.1 coordinate 31,753, forward strand.
TGTAGTTCTTTCTATGTGATAGCCCCAATTCTAGAGCCATATATGTATACGTATATAGTACAATATGGATTTGTATATAGTCATTTTCATTTAAATCACTACAGCAATCCTGTTCATACTGATTCAGTTACATATTGCACAGTCCCTTTTAAAGGATGCTATAATTATAAGTTTACTATTTTGGAAAGATTATCATGAAATACTGTAAAATTTAAAGAGCAAATTATTGAAAGATACATATAATAGCACAGTATTTGAAAACACACATCAAAGCATAGATGTGTATTTAGTAACAGTTTTTTTCTATTACAATCACTTTGCATGGTTTAGAAATGCACAGTTTTTCAGTTACCACAGTTTAGTTAACGAGACCAGTCCTACAACACAGTTCAGATTTCAGCCACTGCAGTATATTACTGTGAAAAATAAAATATAAACTTTCCTGCTAGCTATTCAGCCCAAAAATTACTACATCAACAACAGATGCACGTAAGTGACCACTCACATTGCTTTTCTCCGGGACTCTTGGTGATCAGTCACGCACATCTGTAATCCAGTTTGTACACGGGGGCCTTTGTGCCGACTCTGTCTCCCAGTGATGACCTTGCATGACCAACTGGATATGAAAGGTGAGTCGATCAAAAAAGATGAATGTGCAACTGGGAAATGAAAGCTGATAATTCTGGAAGTGTGATTCAAGTCTAATATAAATTAGTAAAAGGAGTTGCAGCTGTTCATGGAATTGTTAACACTGCCCTTCTTCCTGAGGCCAGAGGCGCAGCCAGAGGTGCTTAGTGAAGATGGACTTCCCAGCGTGAATTAGCAAAGTGCATCTAATGAATTGGATGAAGAGCTCCTAGGGAACATGACAACAGATAGCTCCCATCACCAGAGCCCTCAGACGTTTCTTATCGAAAACATAAAGGATAAGATGTTGGAAACTTATCTAAACCTTGAAAGAAGTGTGGCAACTTACCAAAGCATAGAAAAGATAATTTCTCTGTGTTGTAAGTTATAAGACAAAAACAAAGGAGCAAGCACCATTCTAAGTACTCCTGATAAGGTTTTATTAAAAAGTACTTTCTCGGTGTTTCTAATGTTCTTTCTGTTTTTTTATTAAGAAATTTAGTTATTGTACAATCAAAAATACATCCAACAAGGGGTTGCGGATTTAGCTGAGTGGCAGAGCACTTGCCTAGCATGCGCAAGGCCCCGAGTTCAGTCCTCAGCCCTGAAAAAAAAAATACATCCAACGAAATAATATGATATGTATATATTCTAAAAATTAGATTTATCCCCTAGAGCCCACCCTATTCTCCCACCCTTACCCCTCCCCTGTGCTCCTCCCCCCTCCTTAACTGCAGTATATTAAATAAACATTAGTTTTATTATTTTTTTCATTTTTGTATTTATAAACAACAGTAAGAGAGATATCAATTTTTGCAAATAACTTTTCAAGGTCACAGAGTAATTGTAGTATTTTACCCTGAGTTATAGGACCATGCTATTGTCTGAATGTTTGTGTCCTCTGCCACAGCCCCCCACACAATTCATATGTTGAAATACTAGCTCTCCGTGTGAATGTTATTAGGAGCCTTTGGGAGGTGGCGAAGTCATGGGGTAGGACCCTCATGAATAGGGTGGGCCTGCTCTTACAGTAAGAAACCTAAGAAAGACCACTTGCTTTTCTTAGCATAGCTAGAAGGCACCACTTACCAACCAGAACATGGGCCCTCATCAGACTTCTCATTGTGCCAGTGCCTTGATATTGGATGTCCCAGGCATTAGAATTAGGAGAAACAAACTTCAGCTCTTTACAAGCCCTGCAGTTTATAGTATTGTGTTGCAGCCACCTAAATGGATAAGATGGATAACTTTGCAGTTTTTCTTGAATAGTCTTCTGGGCATTTTTTTTCCCTCCCTCCCTTCCTCCCTCCCTCCCTTCCTTCCTGTTACCAGGTGCTGGGATTGAACCCAGGCCTCACCCATGCTAAGCAAGCACTATACCAACCAGCTACATCCCTAGCCCACGTGCAGTCATTTTACAGCCCCAAAGCAAGGACTGTCTGTGCATAGTAGTAGAAACATTTTTAGGATACACATTAAGATGTAATAATGTCTATTTTGGGGGGTGATTGGGTGATAGGTGATGTTTAAATTCCATTTTATAATATTTCTACAATGACTACAGATTGTTTTAAAATCCAATCAGTTTTTTTTAAGCATCTCTTCTTTTAACATCCCTTTTCCAGCTCTACTCATGCCTGGCAACGTGGCAGGTGCTGGACATTTAGGAATGAAATAGACTTGGCACTTGCCAACAAGGAGGTCTGGGCATAGTTCAACTGTCTACCACATTACCCACAATTTTTACCCTGAAGTCGCATATAACAGTGTTATAGTTTGGATCTGGAATGCTCCCCCCGCTAAAAGCTCATATGTTGGAATCACGGTCCCCAAAGTGGCAAGGTTCAGAGATGGGGCTCTTAGAACATGATTAGATCATGAGGGCTTTAGTTTTCTTGGTGGATTAATCCATCTGATAGATTAATGATTTGGATGCACTGTTAGGTAATAACTCAAGGCAGGTGGGGCATGGCTGGAGGAGTAGGTCACTGGGGGTGTGGCCTTGGAGCTACATCTGTCCCTGGTCCTTTCCTATTTTCTTCTTGGCTGCCATAAGCTGAGCAGCTTTCCTGTACCATACTTTACTAGCGTGATGTTCTGCCTCGCCTCAGGCCCTGCCGTGGACTGAGACCTCTCAAACCAGGACCAAAATACTCTTTTCTTCCTCTAAGTTCTTCTTGTGTGTGTGTCACAGTGACACAGAGCTGACTATTGCAAATACAGATATGAAAGAAATGAGGGGAACACCAAAGAGAAGCCAACTTCCCAAGTTGGAGAGGGTCTTTTTCTTATAACCCTCTTATGTTAAAGTTATTTTCTCCTGGGAAGAATAGGTCCTCATTAACCAGAGAATTTTACATAGGAAATTACTAAAACCTAGATCCATCTTTCTAGAGAATCACTTTGAATTCTAGGCTTCACAAACGAAGCCACAAAGTTACCAAAGTCATGGGAAAGTATATGGAACATTTTGCCAATAATTATTCAGATCCTTGTTTGATCTGTTTCCTTCTTTCACTAATGCTTAATGTGACAGATCTCATAGTGTTTTGTTCTTTTTTGTTTTGTTTTTCACATTGCTTTTTCATAAAAATCATTCCTCTGTAATGAAAATTTTCACTAGTAGCTAGGCACAATAGCACATGCCTATATATCCCAGCAATCAGGGAGGCTGAGGCAGGAGTATCACAAGTTCAAGGCCAGCCTCAACAACTTAGTAAGACCCTATCTCAGAATCAATAATAATTTTTAAAAAGGGTTGGTGAAATATCTCACTGATAGAGCTCCCTGGGTTCAATCCCCAGTAACAAAAGAAAATGGAAAAAAATTTTTTAAAAATTTTCCACTATCAAGGAACACGAAGGAAGTTTATCCTGCTCTAGGAGCAGGAGTGTGACTAATAAAGACAGATCCTAGGCCACCTGTCTGTGTTCTCACTCTTAATGTTTTGTATGTAGTATTGAGATTTTTTTCAATTACAGGTTATCGTAAATCCAGTGATTTTCCTCAATCACAATGCAGTTGTGACAATACTTTATTATAAAGCAGAGAATAAATCAAGTAGGGACAATTCTTAACAACAATAAATGGAATTCAGAAACAAATATTGTAAATACCCTGTGAAAGGCGTGCATGGTTAGGTTTTTTCTCCCAGTTCTGTTTAGTGAATTCTTGTTTTTTAAGAAGTTTTTGATGGTGGGACCCTATTTATAGCACCTCTCTCTATGTAGAATATTGATTGGTGAAAGAAAAGCTTGTCAGTGTCTTGGGCAAGCAAAGACACTTCCTGTGCCTGGATGTGTTTGTTCTGCAGGAACCAGTTCCAGGAATCAGCTTTTCCAGGTGTGGTGCCTAGAGAGCCTTCTGTGGTCAGGGAGCAGATTTGTGGCATACCACCCGTGTTGAGTCATCCTGGGAGAAGGCTAGCTCCCTTGCAGTTTGCTTGAAACATTCAGGAAGTAAGGAATGTGTCTCCACCCCCTTAACACTTGCTAATCTTCCTTCTACCAAGACAAGAGGCTTAGGGCTTAGATTAGAATATCTAGCTAGAATTTAGTAACAATGTTTTGTTTTCTCTTTTTCTTTATGATAATGATTTGTTTATCTAAAAGAGATGAGCCCAGTCTAAAAAGAAAATATTATAACCAGGTGTTGCACAGATATGGCTAAAAGTTTCTGCCAATGGTGTATGAATGACTAAAGTTTGTAAAGATCAATCAATAATTTGGAAAGATTGAAAAGATTTAGGAGGCTAGAAGTCAAGAGGTCCAGATTTATATTTTGAGTATTTGTCAGTTCAGGATGTTTGCAAGTGATTTGCATTTCTATATCTCAATATTTTCATCTGTTAATTTTCAGGTTAGACAATTGGTGACTCACAATAATAGCTACTGTCCATAGAGTCTGACTTCTAATCTTGAATGTTCCAAAATATTCTACGTACACCGCTGAATCCTTAAAATCTTTCAGTGAAGTAAGTAGTACTATTAGCCCCACTATGCAGAGAAGTTCAGGCTGCTATGATAAGAACCATAGTGTAGGTGGCTTATAAATCACAGAAGTTTATGTCTCACATTCCGGAAAGGTGGGAAGTCCAACATCAAGACTGTAAAAAATAAGGAAAAAGTCAGAAGGCATGGGTGTAAATTCAGGTGCAGGTGTTTATTGGGAAAATGCTGCTCCCGAGCCAAATTCACCTGCTCCACCATAATGAGAGCGGGCATGGGAAGTGACAGTGACGGCAGACGAGGGAAATGGCAAGCAGGGAAAATGGCGCTGGACCTTGGCTGGGCAGCTGTACTTACAATTTTAGGGAAGTGAGAGAGGTCGATGGGGTTGGCCTTTTGGAGATTGGCTGGTGGATCCGTCAGTCCTTTGGAGCTTGTCTGCCAGCATCTTGATCGGCTGTTCTTTTCATGGGCAAGCTGCCCTGTGCCCTTGCCCCTTAGCCAGCAGCCACGGCCGCATGTCTGAAGCCACAATCCCAGCCAGTGGCTGTGGAGAAACCTATCAAAGACACTAGCAGATTTGTTGTTTAGTGAGGACCTGCTTTCTGATTCTTATGGCAGAAAAGGAGAAGGAGCTCTTTAGGGGCTTTTTTAGAAGGACATTGATTCCATTATGACCTAATCAATTGCCAAAGGTGCCAACTCCAAAAGCCAGGGATAAAGTTTTAACATAGAATTTGGATGTGGGGACATTCACTCTATAGCAGTAGCCAAGATACACAAAGAGATCTATACCAAAATTATACATTGTGTGGAGAATGAAACATGGAGTCAAATCCAAGCTGTCTGACTCCAGACCTGTGCTCCTAACCTACACCATCACCAACATAGGTTCCCAGGAAGTCTTTAGAGCATTTATTTTAAATTCCAGGGTCTTAACATGTTCATCTGTATCACCCAGGTTATCTTTAACCCGTTCCAGGTCCCTTTGTGGAAGCAGTTTTAGCCTGAAGATAGTCCTGTGTCTCAGGCATAGCAGATAAGTCTTAGAGGAATGGGTCTCTCAATCCATCAGCTGCCCTGCCAGTTGCCTCATGGAGGACTGAGCCACATCTTCCCAGAGGTGCCAGGAAGAAAGAAACTATTCCAGAAGCACCAGGCACCTTCGGTAAGATGAAACAGCCACCGAAACATTCTCCAATTGATATTTTCTAAAAGCTCACGTTATCAGTGTGCTGTGGATGTTTCTGTCAACTGTTCCTCATCTGACACACACCGTTACATACTGCTTCAATCCAAGAAGGCTGCATTTGTAATTACAGTCTATAAAAACTGTGGGAATGTCCATGGGCCACTGACCTCTCTCTTCTAAGTCCAGTCCCCCCGTGCTCAGTGGAGGAATTCCAAGGCACGCTATAGAACAGGAATGAAAGGAAACGTGAAGAACAAATGTAGAAAATTATTTCTGTTGCTGAATTGTAAGTTTCTCAGAGACCCAAATGAAAGAACAAGTTTCAAAGCTGTTACAGTTTAAGCTTGGAAAAATCTTTGCAGATTAAAAACTGACTTTATCTGTAGCATAAAGAATTAGATATTTCCATACGTGACTGGTCTTTTCCTTTGTTTCCAATTATTTTAGGACTGCAAGGCAGTTCACAGCAATACATTTCTATATGTATTTGATTCATTTATTTATTGGGGATAGTTATTCTGTCTAAATAAGCTTACCTCATACAGAGTATCCCATATGGATCTTTCTTCTGGGAGTAGTATCATTATAGAGAAGTCTGTATAACTTATTTCCTTATTTATTTTAATGAACTATTAGATAATGTTGTTTTAAACATATGCACAAGCACAGGCAACAAAATAAAAAATAGACAAATGGAATTATCATACATAAAACTTTAACATCAAAAGAAACAATCAACAGAGAGAAACCTGGAGTGCGTCCTACCAAATGGGAGAAAATAATTGGAACTCTGATATCTAATAAAGGGTTAATATACAGAATATATAATTAACTTCTGCAATTCAACAACAATAATGTGAAATAAGCCAATTATAAAATAAGCAAAATTTTAAGTAGTCATTTCTCCAGTGAATATATGCAGAAAGCCAATAAGCACATAGAAAGATGCTCAACACTACTAATAATTAGGGAAATGCAAATTAAAACCACAACAGTGTATCACCTCATAATATCCATAAGGACGGTCACTATCAAAACAACAGATAGTAACAAACAATGATGATGCAGAGAAACTGCAATGCTTGTACACTTGGTAGGAATGTAAAATGATCCAGCCATTAGGAAAGCAGTATGGAGGAATCTCAAAAAATTAGCAATAGAACTGCCATATAATCCCATAATCACACTTCCAGCTCTGGATCCAAAAGAATTCAGAGTAGGATCTTGAAGAGAGATGCACACCTGTATGCGTAGCATTATTCATAATAGCCAAGAGGCAGAAGCAACCCACATGTCAATAGATGGATGAATAAAGAAAATGCTGGTAAATAGATACAAAGGAATGCTCTGGCTACTTTTAAAAGTAGGTAATTCTGCATTATATGACAACATGGATGAACCTTGACAACAGGCTAACATTGGACAAATGGAGCTATTGCCACTGGCATATTTCAATTTTTAAATTTTGTTGCCTGGACTTATGTGTACGTTGAAGCAAAATTATCTAACAATTTACTAAACGTCAATCATTTGAGTGTGTGGTGTCGTCATATGAAATATACAAAAGTAGCCAAATTCTTAGAAATAGAAAGTAGAAAGTGGTTTCCAAGGACTGATGGGAAGAAGAAAAGGGGATTAGTGGGTACAGAGTTTCAGCGGTCAATATGAAAAAAAGTTCTAGATTTGTTACAAAATAATGTGAGCATACTTAACAGTGCTGCACTGTACACTCAGAAGTGGTTGAGATGCTAAATTTTATAATTGCATGATTTTCTTTACCACAATTTAAAAACTGCCTGGATTCTAGAGCATGTGAGAAGAGAAGGCTGATGTTAAGCTTTGTTGACTATGGTGAGTTGTAACTTATATTTGATTTTTGAAACCCAGGTCACTTTAGAAGACAGAATTGGTGGTGTTCCTGATCACTTTATTCTTCCATATCCCATTCACCGGATATTGCAATATTCAATTTGGAAAGTTAAATGTTGAGAAAAGTTAGTGTTTTCTAGATAAAATGAAGGAAAATGATCCTCATGCCTGCCACTAAACTAACTTCTTTTGATACACATATTATTATTATAAAGAAAAATATTTATTACAATTTTTCCTGTTGTTGCAGAGACTAGAATGAAACTCATAAATTAAGGTATTCTAAGTTCCTTCTTTATAGTGATCCAGACATAGCAATGAGCAAGAGGCTATCAAGATATCACTTCACAAGTACTGAAATTAAATAATGTGCTAAAGACATGGTGCAAAAAGATGTGTGCACATCCTGCAGATGTTTAATCAACCATCGTGGGGAGTTGCATGTTCATTTGGAGATCTGAGCACAGTTATGCACGGGTGGGATAGGGGCGGTCATAAAATATCATTGTATTTCTGTTAACTAACAGTATTCTTTTGGCAATGATATATTCAGACTGGATATACAGAGAAGAGGAACAGATGTGCGGACTGAGTGTTAAATTCAAGCTGAGGGATCAAGGATAAACAACTTGAAATTGATTTAGTGGGTATAACAAAAATTTAAAAAGTAAAATAGAAGAGAAAAACGTCAGAGTATACCACAGAGAGTAGAAGTTAAATATTGTTTCCTAACTATAGTCATGCCTACGTATCCATTTAAACATGTATAGTGCATTATATCATAGTGTACAAAATGTATCAAAAGAGTTTGCAAAATAGCCCAGCGCCATGGCCTTTCCCTGTAATTCCAGTAGCTCTTGAGGCTGAGGCAGGAGGATCACAAGTTCAAATCCAGCCTCAGCAACTTAGTGAGGCCCTAAGCAACTTAGTGAGACTGTCTCAAAATAAAAATAAAAATGGGCTGGGGATGTGACTCAGTGGTTAAGCATGCCTGGGTTCAATCCCTGACACCAAAAACAAAAAGAAAAGAAAAGAAAAAGAATTTGCAAACCTCTGGAATAATGAGTGTATAGGATAACACATTTATTTTGCAATCAATGTGGAGTATACAAAGAACCAAGCAGATCGTCATGCACACAAGACACATTTTGTTTGGCTCTTTTGTGGGTCATTGTTGGCTAGGTATTCCTGCAGTAACAACTCAGTCCCTTACAGCTGGAGCCACTTAGTTCTTGCTCCATCTCTATGTGCACCATCAGTCATTGCCTTCATCCTGGTGTCACATTTAAGGGTGCTCTTCCACCTGGGATGTTTTTGACTTGTGGCAGCAATGGGAGCAGAGGGGAAGCCTGTCATGGCTCCTACGGCTTCTGCTGGGCAGTGCCAGTTCACTGGTCAAGGAAAGTCACAAGGCTGAGCCTGGCATCAGTGGGACCCTGTGGAAGAATGCCCCTTTATGCAGGAGCATTGGGTATTTTTAATACCATATAGTCGACCACGGCTCTTAACCTAGCTCCTTTGATTTCTGTTTATGGAATATCAAGTCCTGGTACTCCTTCTTGCCTTGGCTGTATTGAGATTTTAGCACAAATTAGTTTGCCTGAGTATTTTTTAAGCACATTTTTGCTATCTCTAAGTCTCTGCAAACTTAGATGCCACAAATCCTTCAATGTGTTTGTCATTTTGCTACCAAAACCAACACAGCCAAGTGGGTGGCATTGAAATCTTGAATTCCGGTACTCAAATGCCCTCATCTTTCTTTTCTTTTCCTTCAAAGCCCTAATTCTTGTTTTCTACCTTTATCAACCGGAAGTGATTTTAAAAACAGATATGAACTAGACTAAGAATCAATTTAAGAAGTTTCTAGAGATATCTCTTGGAACCCAGATATGGAGAAAAGGTATCAATGGAATGTAGGATTTGAAAACCCTTTAGCTACCAAATTCTGGCTGGTATCAAGTGGCTCATTTTGTTTCCAGAGAATTAATGTTGTTTCCAAAAATTAGCTCTCATATGGCTCATTCAGGTAACCAGTGTTGAATATGGAAATTAGATTTTTGTTCATACAAGTTTATTACATTATAGTTTATGAATCACAGTGGCTATGTGCCAGACTCCCTTTCAAGCTCAGCAGCCTCTTCCCTGTGTTATTCCAGCTGAGTCTTTTATTTGAAGTGTTTCTTCATCTTGGCTCATTTAGCCACAAACAGAAGTTGCCCTCTGGGAGATAACATCTTAGGTTTATTTACTTTATAGTATTATCACCCCTGGGCTCACTGCAAGTGCAGAACATATCAGAAAAGAGAAAAATCAGATTTCAGAAAGTCAAGACTTCCTTTACCATGGCAGGTACCTGTCTTCCCTTGGATAGCATCGTGCACTAAAAACAAGTCACTGAATTGTGTCAGGGGACTTGGTCCCTGATCTTTTTGGAAGCTTTGTTTCTTTGTAACTTTGGGGAGTTTATTTTACTTCTGATTTTGTTTCCTTAGTCTTAAGGACCACAGTGAGCTAGATAAAACTTCCCAATCTCTTCCAGTTTCAGTACCCTGTTGTACTTATGGACTTTTGCAGATAGTTCAGCAAAATCATTTTAAAAAAAGAGTTCTGTTTGGAAAACAAGGATTTTTTCATATATTAAAATTATGCAGAAATGGCCAAACAGCAAACAGTATCTAAAGTTAATTTATCTTAATATTTTTGCCAACAGTGTCTGAAATGTGGAAGTTCTCTAGAATGATCCTGGCATTTTCTTTACATAATAATAGAAATTTAAATATGATTTTGAGTGATATGTCTCATTTAGAGAATTGTCTGTTAATTGAAATACAAAAATTAATCATAAAACAGGCCTCATATTTTTCAGCAGGTTTATTGAGGTATGATTACATACTATGAAATGCATTCATTTTGAAAATACAGCTAGATGCATTTTAATTAATTGATGTAGTGTGTAACTATCACCAAAATAGTTCACAACATTTCTATCACCCACCCCCCAAATTTCCTTATGCCTGTTTACATTTAATTCTTACTCTTACCTTCAAACCCAAGAAGTAATAATTTACTTTCTGCCTCTATTTTTATTTTTTCTAAACCATATATCTGTTTTATTTATCCTAGCATATTGCTTTAGAGAATTATCAATGTTATTGCATGTATCTGTAAATTTTTCATTATTTTTTATTGTTGAATAGTATTCCATTGTCTAAATATATCAATATTGCTTATCCCTTCTCTAGGTGATGGACATTGAATTCTTTCCAGTACTGTGCATTATGATTGATGATCCTATGAACATTCACATACAAGTCTATGTGGACGTATGCTTTTGCTCCCTTTAGGTAGAAATATCTTGGAGTGCAATTAGTAAATGATATATTATGCATATGTTGAACATTACAAAACTCTGCTAAATTTTCTTCCAAAATTATTGTACCATTGTATATTCCTACCAGCAGAGTATGAGGTTCCAGGTCTCCTCAGCCTTGCAACACTTGCTAAACTCATTGGTTTTTTTTTTTATTAAGAAATTTATTCGTTGAACAATCATACAAGTTTTTAATGAAATAATATAAAATGTATATACATTCTGAAGATTAGATTTAACCCCAAGAGTGCCCCCCAATTACCCACCCTTATCCCTCCCCTCCCCTTCCCAAAACATCTCTAAAAATATATTAGGTTGTATGACATTACACCTTATCCGGATTTAAAACATGAGAATAGACCTCCTTTCTCAATGACCAGGGTCTAGTTCCAGCCTCCAGAGATGAGTGAAGACATTTGACCCTTGACTCTCTGGGTTATGCTGATTTCACTCAGCATAATTTCTTCCATCATCATCCATTTACCTTCAAAGGCTGCAATAATATTGTTTCTAATTGCTAAGTAGAACTCCATGGTATATATGTACCACAATTTTTGGATTCATTCATCCCGTGAGGGGCATCTGGGTTGTTTCCATAATTTAGCAATTGTAAATTGAGCTGCTATGAACATAGATATTGCTGTGTTGCTGTAATGTGCTGATTCTAAATCCCCTGGATAAATACCCAGGAGAGGAATAGCAGGATCATATGGTGGGTTCATCCCTATTTTTTTGAGGATTCTCCACACTGCTTTCCAGAGGGGCTATACCAGTCTGCAGCTCCACCAACAGTGTGTTAGTGTCCCTATCTCTCCACAGCCCCTCCAGCATCTATTATTGTTTATTTTCTTCATTTTGGCCACTCTGACGGGCATAAAGTGATATCTTAATGTAGCGGTCAGTGCATTTCTCTGATTAGTAGTGATTTAGAGCACTTTCTTATGCATTCATTGGCTTGATCAATGCCCTCTGTTGAGAAGTTTCTATTTAGCTCTTTGGCCCATTTGTTGATTGGGTTGTTTGTGTTTTTGCAGTTGAGGTTTTTGAGGATTTTGTAGATTCTGGATATGAGGCCCCTGTCAGAGGAATCACAGCCCATGATTCTCTCCAATTCTGTAGGAAACCCCTTGACTCTTTTGATTATTTCCTTGGCAGTGCAAAAGCTTTTTAGCTTTATGGCATCCCATTCACTGATTTTTTTACTTTACTTCCTTCACTTTTGGAGACATGTTGAGAAAGTCTTTGCCCATTCCCAAATGTTGAAGTGTTGGACCTAATTTGTCTTCCATCAGTTGTAAGGTAGCTGGTTTAATTCCTAGCTCCTTGATCCATTTTGATTTGATTCTCGTGCAAGGAGAAAGATATGGGTCTAATTTCAACTTTCTGCAAGTGGCTGTCCATTTTGTCCAGCACCATTTATTGAAGAGGCTGTCTCTCCTCCATGTAATATTTTGTCCCCCTTTGTCAAAAATCAGATGTTTAAAGATTTTAGGGTTTGTTTCAGGGTTTTCTCTTCTATTTTTATCATTCTAATGAATGTTAGTAGTATCTCATTTTAGTTTTAATTTGCATATCCCTAAAGACTAATGATGCTGAACATCTTTTTATATTCTCCTTAGCTATCTTCTATGGTGAAGTGTTTGTTCACATTTTTGCCCACATTTTTGTAGATTATCTCTTTATTATACAGTTCAGAGACTAGTGGGGATATCTACCTTAAATTTTAGGGGATGTTCCCTCCCATCAGCATCTGTTTATTTACATAAACATAAATCACATATTCCTTTCATGCTCATTATTTAAAATAAATCCTGTGAAAATAATATGAACTTTTTAATTCTGGGGAAGCACAATAAATTGGTAAATGCACACTAACAATCATTAAATACTTTGAGAATTTACCTGTAAGCTCTCAAAATGATAAAATGGTTCTATATAAATCTAACAGTGGCTTGTTTTCTTAGTCTGTGTTCTATTTTTATGAGAGAAAAAAAGCACTTTCTGTAGATGCATAAGACTGTCAGAATACAGCTATTTCTGAGGAGCGAAGAGGAAGTGTCTAAGGAACTAGGAGAGAGACACCAGAGTCCTTGCATATTTAATGCTCTCTATCCTACTGTGAGGGAAGACATCTGTCTTCTGAGGGGTGGTCTCTAGAAGGAATTAGTAAATTATTGATTTTGGCATCACTTTTTTCTGGCTCCCAACTTAAAATACACATAGATGTGCATGCACACATATAGAAAAGAAATCACTATATTTCTTCACTCCAAGTTCTTTCTGCCAGGTTTCCCTAATCATCCCAGCTCCTGAAAGAAGTTCATATCATTTATAGGCGTGTTGGAGCAATGTTGTGAACAACAAAATGAAACAACAAATTCCTTAATCCATCCTGGAATTGGACCACAGAACTTGTATAACTTACAGAGCACATCATCTTTCCCTCTATGCTGTCTCCTAAAGCCAACTTCCCCTAACAGTGTCTATGTATTCTTATTTTCATAAATTTTTAAAAACTAAAAAACGTTTTATCTCCAAATCTTACTCCCAACAACTTTGGTAACAATTTTCCAAAATACATAAAGACAAATTCAAAATTGGTTAACTTTTTATTGGAAATGTACTCAAATATGTTTGTATACCATTTTCTATTCCTGAAGTCCAAAAGCTAAATTAAAATGAAAATACAGCCTCATCAATGTAACTTCCAAAGAGAGAGAGCTCATCACAATGACTAGGTCCTCTTCCAACCACCATATGATAAGGTTGCCCAGGCCTATCCAATGCACACAGAGCTTTTCTTCAAATGTGAAAGGAAGCATAGGATCGTGAGGCATGGAGGAAAGTTCCTATTACAAAAGAGAAAAAACACAAGAAGGAAACAGAACAAAAGGCTTGGAGGAAATAGAAAGTTTAAGTAACAGGAGAAAAAATACCAAAGAACTATGTTTACCAGTCAAAGAAAGAGAAGAAATTACATTCATAAAGAAAGAATAGAATGCAATTTTTATAAAACATAACCAGAGAGCACAAAAGAATAGTTTGGAAATTAGAAATATAAAAATAGAACAAAATAATCTGTGAAAGGAATAAAGTTAAGAAAAATCTTAGTGAATGGAACAAAAGAAAGAATGATAAAAAATGAGGAGGGAGCTACATGAAAATTACAGGATCGTATTGTCTGACCACATTGAGAATTTGGAGATGGTGGAAAGAGATTGACAAGAATTAGTAATGAGTACTGAGAAAATAAATCAAATAAAGCAGTTTAGCACTACCTAATTATATTTGTGTAAATTTTGGAAATAGATATCTCAAAATAAGTGGGAGAGTGAAGGTAATATGGAGGAACATGAGCAAAAGATGCTGTAAGAATTATGACACTTAAACTATGGAAGAGTTTTTCACTAATAGAATTCTAGAGTTTGCAAATTTTTTTAATATATCATGTTTTCTATGTTCCATGTTCCAGTATTGGTGATGATAGGTATACTAACATAGTCATATTCTTCTTCTATGCAGTGACTTAAAATCACCAGCCAGAGTTAGGTGCTGATATTTGGAAAAACCCTCTACTTCATGACAAGATCAAAACATTGCCTTGCTTAATACTATATGCCATATGAAAAGTATAAAGATATTATTATCTTTTGCTTTGTTCATAGTTTATCCAATATTAAAATATAAAGATTATGAATTATCATTATAAAACAGGTATAGCATATGATCTTCAGGTTTTCATTAGCCTCCCAACTCAGCAAACCAGAGTACCCTTGGGTTTGCCTTCCCCATAGTTCTGATAAACTGAGCTTGATAATTTTAGTATTAGTATTGGCCTGCAGCCTTGGGTACTTTATTTATTCATTGCCTCGGGTTAATGAAACATCATTTGATAACTGAACTATGCATTTATACATCACTAGCATTGATTTCTATATTGTCATTACCAAGGCTTTCTGGACAAGTCTTCTGTTATAATTTAGTTTCCACAGAACTGTGGGTTCTAATTTTTTATTAAATATTTCAAAATCATATGATCTAATCAAATCTAAGAAATAGTGAATTGATGGAATTGATATCTTTTCCATGAAGGCAAATCAAATCTCATCTGTAAAATAAATTAAGAACTGGTCATCTCAAGAATTACAAATTCAGTTGCATGGGTTTCTGTTTTAATTAAGGAGTTAAAATAACTTTCAATTATGAATCAGTTTCCCTCTTTTACAATTGTCTAGGCTATTTAGACATTTTTGATTGACTTTTTCCTAAGTTTTGGTGGTCTTCTAAGCCAATTCTGTTTTGCTCAAAGTGTCTTTGCTCAGAGAATACAAACCCAGAAGTGCTATAGTTTCTTTCCAGGCAGGCAGGTCATTCCACGACTGCTATGGTTTGAATAAAAGGTGTCCCCCAAAAGCTCTATATGTGAGACAATGTAAAAAAAGTTTGAGAAGTGAAAAAAATGATTAGGTTACGAAAGTCTTAACCCAAACAGTGAATTAATCCCCCGATATGGATTAGTTGTGGGTGGTAACTGTAGGCTGGTAAGGTGTGGCTGGAGGAAGTGGGTTGGTGGGGAGTGTCTTTGAGTGTATATTTTGTATCTGGCATTGAGTTTTTCTCTCTCTGTTTCCTGGAACCATGCCTTCAGCCCCTTCCCTCCACCACACTCTTCCACCATGATGTTCTGCTCATGTTGAGCCCCCAGGAATTGAACCGGCCTTCTGTGGACTAAGACCTCTGAAACCATGAGCCCCCAAATAAACTTTTCATTCTAAAATTGTTCTTGCTGGGTCTTTTTAATCACAGCAGCAAAAAACTGACTAAAACAGCTACCTCCTCCCCTGATTAGCAAATCATAAATGGCAGCCCTGAATTAAAATCTGTTAGTCAAATTAAAATAAAGTGCTCAAGAACATAAAATAAAATCCTTAAAACTGGTACTACATTGAAAACTTTTAGGAAAGAGAAGGCAGAAGAGAGCCATGATGAGCTCTGTATATCAGATGAGCTCAGGTTGCAGTGTTGAGCAACTATTATAATAATGATAATAGTGGCAGCTAAAATTTTGAATGCTTATTATGTGCAATCATTGCCTTCAATACGTTACCTTCGTCAACTAGTGTAATTCTCATATAAGGAAAGCACAGTGATATTTCCACTTTACAGAAGAAGAAACAGAGGCAAAAATAAATAAACTGATCCAAGTCACCAATCTGTTAGCAGAGCCTGGGATCTGAGCCACTCAGTGCAGCTCCAGTTGCCTACTTGAGCGTGGTGGGAGTAATCAAGGTGAGTGGGCTATTATACTGCATGGGGGAAAGAATGAGGCCTTCAACTATGCCCGATACCCAGGGTCAAGTTTATAATGAAATATTTTCCAGTTGTGTGGTTATTCATTGTGACAACACTTGGACCTCAGTTAAGTTTTAAATGATAATTTTAAAAAATATTTATCCTTGGGGCAAGGGGAAAGAGCTCAGTCATACACTTTTGAGTGAACTCCTACAGGGATGTGGTTTGGCTTCTTATACAAAAAAACACTTAAAAATCACCCACTTGATCGAGGCATTAGTATAAATCTGCTAATGGAATCAAGTTTACATGGCACATTCTACAGACAATGCTTTATTTGAATCACAGAATTGCAGAGAAGAACCAATGCCTCAAGATTCAGCTGGTATATGGCTAGAAAAATTATGCTCTAGGGTGTGAAGATATATGTAGTCATATTCGTATTGATTTTGCTCTGATTCTGTGCCAACAGTGGAGAAATTTGTGACAATTCATCACTGCTTGATTTTTGCATTGCCATTACATTTAACGCTTTGAACAAAAGTACTTAAACAGTGACTGGCTTTGCTACCAGGAAATCAAATCAAGTTTCAAGTCAATTGCCATCCCGATAGAGCCAAAATCTATCAAGAGTAAAACCCTTATTTACTACGACAGACCTTCCTAGAAGGGTACAGAAGTCACTGAAGAACAGAGTCAAATCATTAATAATCTGGAAAGTGACATTTTTATCCAAGGATTTTTCATTTATTTGCTGTGAGGCAGAGGTTGTGTGAACACCAGATGCTGATCACATACCACCAGTGGATTTGCAAGATTACAGGGCTGGCAAAAAGATGAAGGTTAAGCACAGGGTACAATAGAGATTACTTATGGTAATGAATTGTGTAGTTTTTCTAGGCAATGTTGCATTAATGTTCATGCTGAAAAGAGATTATAGTAGGTCTGATTCTTATAGTAAACACATATTAAGAAGATCATTTATGTTCAACATATGAATTCAGAGTCCTAAAAAATATGTGATTTATCATATGCTCAGGGGAGGGGGTAATTAACCTGTTCCCTGATTGTATTAGTGAGATGCCGTAGGTTTTACAAGAAAATTGAGACTGGTTCTTTGAAGAGACAATCGGGAATTTCATCTGTCACTGTCCAACACCCTGCCTGAGTGGTCAAGAGCATCCCTGTCTACCATGGCTGCATGAGCAATCCTCTCTGTGTCATTAGCATGTGACCTGGCTGCTGAAAAGTTATGGGGTAACCCTGGGGCAGCACTGTACATCCAGACTTTGTGAAGTTACAGCATGTGACCTCCAGCAACTGCCCTTTATTCTCAGAGTGTAGGGTGGGTGGGTTTGGTTTAGCCTTATTGCAAATTTTAGGCTGGTAATCTACTACTCACCTGCCTTAGGGATGGTGAGCTCATCCTTAGATCCAGCCTTTGAATCATTTGTAGAGTGTGTCTGTTTGCCATTAACACTTCTCAGAAGACAATAATACCTTTTGTTCATGAATTTCATTTTAAACACTAAAATATAAATTTCCTTATTATATAAAGCAACCATATGCTGTAAAGAGCATATCACTTCTGTACAGTTCTTTCCCAGAATGTAATAACCCCCATCTAATCATGAGATAACATCAGACAACCCAAGCTGAGGGTCATTTTGTACAATAAATGATAACTATTCTTCAAAAGCCGTGTGCCTATGTCATGCGCAAAGTGGAAAATACTAATGACCAAAGTCCCTTCATATTGCCAGCCAGAAATAATAACCATTCACATCTTAAAGTATTCCAGACCTTTCTCTTTGCATTTATATCCCCATATTTTTTTAGGAAAATAGTATTATATATTTGTGACTGTGGTTATTTACTGCTTTATTCGTTTAAATATATATCATGGACCAACTTCTCTGGAAAGTAAATGTCGGTGGACTCTGAGAAGAATACTATGCATATCAGCTCCTGTCTGTGGATGTAGTTTAAAGACAGACAAGCTTCATAACGTTCAGATCATGTCATTGCTTCCTTCACCCCCTCTTCACCTTGATATCCATGGATATCAACTCAGTCCTCCATGGTTCTCGCAGTTAAGTAGTGACTCCACATAAGGCTTTCATTTCTCATCTTCATGAGCTACATTCATCCGTGGAACTTCCATGATTTGCTCTAATGTGCCTCACTTGCTGGAATTGAGAAAAAGAAGTTTATAGATCAAGTTTCTGCAGTCCGCAGATGAGTAGTAGGGAATATGGTATAACCAACTCAATGCAGTTCCCTCAGCTCTTTTAAGGTCTGCCCATCAAAAAGCAGGGATCCCCTCGCTAATGTACGCAGGATGATTTCAGCCTCCACACATCCACTGCAGGGCCCCCTCCTCTAACCCAGAACAGCTCTGCAACTGCATGAGGAGCCTTCACCCAGAGTATCAAGCTTGGTGTCAAAGTCTACAACCTCAGTGTTCATGAGAATCTGTGTTATTCAACTTTCTGCCTTTGTGACAAGAACACCTGAGAAAATCAGCTTAAAGGAGGCAATAGAGGTTTGGCTCATGCTTTCAGTGGTTTCAGCCTGTGGTTAGCAGACTCCCTTGCTGTGGGCCTGTAGCTGGGAAGAGCATCACGGCCGAGAGCATGTGCTGAAGCACTGCTCACCTAATGAAGGATGAGAAGCAGAGAGTGGGTGAAAGTGAGAGGGAAGTGGCTGGGGACAAAACTTACCCCTCAAGGACATCCCCCAACCAGTGACCTACTTCCCTCCACCAGTTCTAACCTAGTTTCTACTGCCTCCTGCTAGTTCCACCGGTGTTCAGTGCATAATCCTTTGGGGCACATTTGAGCTTCAGACTATAACAAAATCCAAGAGCAGATATTCTTCCTTTAGGTTCCTAGGAACAAACACCCTTCCAGGGCAGTACTACATAGCAGACTCTATCTGGTAAATTTTGCGTTAGATCTTTATTCTGCCTGGATCCACTCAATGATCAAACACCTATCTTATATTAACTAGCAAACTCCATGACACAGTGAAGTTTCTCCAGTTTCCATCTCTTCAAATCGTTTCATAGTCTTGGGTACTTATTTGACTTTGCAGAATAGTCTCTGGAGGCTGACAGACTCTTGGTGATTCTTGCTAATGATTTTCATGGCCAACTCTTTCCTAGTCAGAATGTGTTGGATCAACTTCACTTGACAAAATTATCCTTTCCAATGGTCCCAAGAAGCCAGTTATTAACAATGTAAGTCTCCTCCTCAGCAGATATGGCAAAGAAGCCCTACAGCAGGATACTGCTGGGCTAAGGGAAGAGGTGACTCCTGACCATCTGAAAACTAGAAAATACCAGCAAGAAGCTTGATCCAAATCATCTAAAAAAAATCAGTTCCAAAACCCACCAGAACAGTTTATGTTTACAATAAAATCAAAACGTAAAGCCAAACAATACTAAAAATAGAAAAAACAAATACTAATGAACTAAATTTACAAATTTAAAAATAAGCATAAAGAATAAATGAGAAAAACAAATGAATCAGACAAAAATAAAATGAGAAAAAGAAATGAATAAGTGAGAAAATAAAAGAACAATGAAAAACTTTAATAATAAACAAAATAGACAAATACTCCACAACTGGTTGAAACGACATTTGGTGAAAGTTCCTCAGGTTGCTGAAAACCAGAATTCTGATCCAGAAAGTTACAAAAAATTTCTCAACTAGAAACATCAGTGCTCGGAATTCCATAACATTTTGACCTTACAAGGTCAGAGCAAAAAATGGACCTATTAAGGATAGGTGATTCAAAATGGTTTTGGTTCACAGTGATTTTCTTACTGTTTGGTTTCTAGAACTCTTACTAAAAAAATTACTGAAGACTCCAAAGAACTTTTTGCATATGTGGGTAATAGCCATTAATATTATGTTATTAAAAACTAAAACCTATAAGATACTTCAATGACCCTTTCATTTGTAGTTTGAAAAGTTATGATGGTTATTTGGCTTTGAAAGAGCTCATAATATCTTCAATTACAATAGTCTATTCCTTTCTCTTTAAGCTCTGAATGATTGGTCTCAAAAATTATGCCAACCATTAACTTTTTGTGTTTTATCTAAAAAAAAAAAATCACCAAAGCTAAGGTCACCTTCATTTTCTTCTGTTTTCTTCTAGGGTTTTTATAGTTTTGCATTTTACTGTTATATCTCTGTTCCATTTAAAACTGTGTCTAGATTCGTATTTTTGCATATAGATCCCTGTTTGTTACATCTTTTGTTGAAAGACTACACTGTTCATTGAACTGTCTTTGCTATTTTGTCAAAAATCCATAGTTGACTACATTTATGTGGGTTTTTTATCTAGGCTCTGCTTTGTTCTGGTGATTTATTTATATATTGTTTACTTATTATCACACCGTCATGATTGCTACAGCTTTATATGAAGTCTTGAAGTCAGTGTAAGTCTTCCCACTTTATTCTCCTTCAGTATTATATAGGCTATTCTGTGTGCTTTGCCTCTCTGTATACACTTCAAAATCATTTTGTTGGACTGGAGAGGTTGTTAAGTGGTTAGAGCGCTTGTCTGGCAAGTGCGAGGACCCAGGTTTAAACCCCAGCACCACGTACACAGCTGAGTGTCGGAGCAACTAAGGCCATGTGAAAAACTAAATAAAGTTGTTTCTCTCTTTCTCTGTCTCTCTCACTGTCCCTCTCTCTTTAAAAAAAATCATTTTGCTGATACTCATAAAATAACCTGCTAGGATTTCAATTGACATTGCATTGACTATATAGATCAAATGGTGAAGAACTGATATCTTGACAATATTGGGTATTTCTATCCATAAACATGGACTATTCTTCATTTATTTAGATGTTCTTTTTTTTCTCATCAGAATTTTTGTTTTCCTCATATAGATTTTGTATGTTTTGTTAGATTTATACATAAGTATAAATTATCGTGAGTTAATACCATAATACTCCATCTTTTTGTACTAATGTGAGTGGTAGTGTTTTAATTTTAAATATCTTTCATTCATTGCTGATATACAAGAAAGCAATTTATTTTATATATTACTCATACTGTATTCTGTAATTTTTGCTATAATAGCTTATTCGTTTCTTATTAGCTGTTCCTGACTCTGAGATTTTATAAATCAACAGTCATTTCATTTGTGAGCAAAGTCAGTTTTATTTCTTTCTTCCCAATCTGTCTTCCTCTTATTTCCCTTTTATGTCTTACTGCATTACCTAGGACTTCCAGAATTGTGTCGAATAGGAATAGTGAGAAGGACATCTTTGCCTTGTTCCTGATCTTGATAGTAAATCATCTAGTTTCCCACCATTAAGTATGATGTGAGCCATAGGGTTTTTTTTTTTAATATTCTTTATGAAATTGAAGAAGTTTCCCTCTATTCCTAGTTTGCTGAGAATTTTGTCATGAACGGGTGTTGAATGCTTTATTTTGTTTTAGTAGTCAAAACTACTAAGTTTCTCTTTCTAAATTTTGTTGTAGTAAAAATACAACATGAAGTCTACACTCAACAAATTTTGAAGTCTACAGTATTTTATTACTGACCATAGGTACAATATTGTGTAACAGATTTCTAGAGCTCATTTGTTTGGCTTTACTGAAACTTTTCCTGTTGATTAGTAATTTCCCATTTCACCCCTCCACTCAGCCCCTATCCCTTTATTTGCAATGAGTCTATGAACTTGGCTATTTTAGATAGCTCACATACATGGAATCATCATATTTGTTTTTCTGTAACTGGTTTATTTCACTTAGCACAATTTCTTCAAGGTTTATCTTTGTTGCTTCATGTTGCAGAGTTTCTTTATCCATTAATCTATCAGTGGGCATTCATGTTATTGTGAGTAGCCTTTCAATGAAATAGGAGTGCTAATATCTCTTCCATATTCTGATTTCACATTCAGAAGTGAAATTGTGCATCATATTATCACTATGAAGAGATGTTTTTGATGAGTATTTTTCTTTAGCCTATTGATGTAATGGATTATAGTAATTGAATTTTGATTGTTGAGCCAACCTTGCATACCTGGAATAAATTCCACTTGCTCGTAGTATATAACTCTTGTTATACAGTATTATACATTATTGAATTCAACCAGATATTATTTTGTTGACAATTTTTGCCCCTATGTTTATGAAAAATATTACTATTTTTCCTTTCTTGTGATGCTTGTTTGCAAATATTTGGTTTTGCATTAGGCTTCTCATCTATTGCCTGAAAAAGATTGTAGAGAAGTGGTATCATTTCTTCTTTAAATTATTATTAGAATTCACCAGTGAGATCATCTGGGCCTTGTGCTTTCTGCTTCAGAAGATAAACTATTAATTCAGTTTCCTTATTAGATATGTCCATATTCATATTTATTTGTCCTTATATAAGCACTGTGAACTCCTCCATAAGGCTGGGCCCCTAGTTTTTTGTTGTTGTTTTGTTTTGTTTTTGTTTCTCTCTCTCACGTTGGTCCTTGCTCTGTCTGCAGCAATTAGTCAATTACCTTGTAAGTGTTCTTACCAGCTGATGGTTCCAGTAGCAGCTTCTGTTCCCAGTGCACTGTGATTCTCTCTGTCACCTGCTTCTCTAGCTTTCAGGGCAACAGTTCGCCTATG
This sequence comes from Aplodontia rufa, assembly GCA_004027875.1. NCBI lineage: Eukaryota > Metazoa > Chordata > Mammalia > Rodentia > Aplodontiidae > Aplodontia > Aplodontia rufa. The sequence goes on from PVKS010002793.1 coordinate 54,677, forward strand.
ACATCAATTCTCAGAAGGACATAAGAGTTCTTGAGTTTGAGCTTGTTCAGTTTATTTCGTATGAAAATGGAAGCTTTCAACTTCCCTACATTCTGGGCCAGAAAGTGGAAGTCCCAGGTTGAGATTATATGGTGGTGTTTTTTTCCTTAGTTTTCTTATATGTTCGATAATTGGTTAGTAATTAGAATGATAAAAAATCAGACTGTGTCTGTAAACACATCTAAATTTGCATGTTCTTTCTCAAACAATAGAGAGTTATTGAAAATCTGGGATTTTCAAGGTGCTGAAGTAGGACTTCTGAATTCAAAGAGTTATAACATGACAGATCTTGATTGTAGTTCACGACTCTTGATCAGCTCAGTTCTTAAGTTGCTCCAAATTCTCCAAATACTGGTATCACTGTAGCTTTTGATGTCTAAACATTTTCATTTATACAAATACTTTAAAAAATCATGTTTGAAATTTCCATCCCACATGGGGTATGAACACCAAGGCTCCTTCTCATACCCACAATATTCTTTTATTTAGTTAGTTAGCTTATTCGTTAGTTAGTTACTGATACTGGCAATTGAATCCAAGGGCCCTCTACCATTGGCTTGCATTCCCAATCATTTTTATTTTTTCGGAGGCTGGGCTTAAACTTGCAATCCTCATACCCCTTCTCCCAGGTCACTGGGATTACATGTGTCCACCACCCCCATAAGAGTTTTTATCAAGTGGATGAAAAGTCATCGTTTTGTGGCTCCATGTTCTATTGAATTCTTTGTCTGCCTTCTCTCTTTGCTTCTTGGATATGCAAAATGTGTCCTATCCAACCACCCAATAAAGTTTGTCAGCTACACACTGCCTTAATTCTTCTACATTTTCAGTTATCACTGACTGAATCTCTGTGTATTACATACTTTTAGTGAGTGATTTGAGATGAAAAGGCCATTTGACTTTTAGACCAGTGAACAACTTGTTGGAGTTGAAGACTGGTCATTTCCAGTCTTATAAGCCCCCTCTTAGTACCATTGCTGTCCTCTCAGAGTCCCAGCTTGCCATGATACAGCTGCACTATTTTGTCCTCTGTCCTTCCAGTTCTTTTCTTCTTTCTTTTTCCCTTTGGTGCCCAAATCCCCAGTTTCCTATAGTTTCGTTTCTCCATAACTAAAATAAAATTTCTCATTGAGTCCATATTTTGGTAATAGCAGAAAACACTGAGAATTTCCTTTGAGAGTAGTTCAGTCACTTCTAGTTAAAAAAGTCTAGAAGCACAAGATGCCTCTAGCCCCATTTTTTAACCTATTTATTTAGCCACAAATGTAGCATAAAAATTAAGTCCAAGTATCATGAGAAACCAAGCATTCAGCATTGGCCCATGCTTTTAAGTTTTAGTTTCCTTCCTTTTAATCAAAGGGACATATGTTAAACATTGTTTATATTCGTACTTATTCTGTCTATTTAAAGTCTTCTCCAGTTTTTACCCCTAGACAAATTCAAACTGTACTAGATAGTTTGCATATACTTTTAGACATGCCCTATAATGTCTGTGGAAGAAATTGCAAATGCTGATACGATGATATATTTGTAGAATTTAGGATTAATCTTTGAGAACACTTATAAGCTCTAATTTGCATGATTTCTTCGATGGGTCCTTGTAGTTCCTTAAATACTAACAAGAAGATTTGAGGCAGTGTGTATTGTTTGAGTGAGACTGAGAAGGTATGGACCATAGATATTTTTTAACTACCTACCATTACTTTAGGGCCTATTTCTTAAGTTTCAAGATCTGATTGTCCCCAGCAGACACTAATCCTTTATCCTCACTCAGCAGTGGGTAGTGTTTTATCTTCAAAGTCCTAGAGCATAAGGGAGACAAATAGTAGAATGTACACTTTGCCATGTGTCAACCGGCCTTTCTGGATTGTTAGGGTGATGTCTTCCCTCCCTAATTAATTTTTATAAATATACTTTAAAGAAAGATTTCTGTTCTCTGTGTTTGATGGGTCATAAATTGAACTAGCACTGTAGTTTTTCCTGAGACTATGCATTGTTATGACATGATATGTAAGAGTGTTAAGCTTATTGCTGCCAGAATAAGCACATCTGTAAGAAATGATAACCCTGTCCTCTTTACAACAATGAAATAGCTTCTTAATGCACTTCCCTAACTCTGAACATGAATATTCCCTTGGATTTCTGAGCCCCGATCCTCTTCCATTATGAAAGTCCCATAAAGAGTATGGCTTTTGCCTGAGTGGCAGCATAGAGCATGTTGTCAGTCGCAATAAATTAGAATATGACAAAAAGCCTTTTCTAAATCATTGTCACAATGTGACATTCAAGCAATGTTATATCAAACACAGTAAAAGTAGAACAAGGAAAAGAGTTAGTACTTTGAAAAGAATTTTTGTGAAGTAGACAACTCACAAATTCAAAAGGGTAATGCACAGATAGCCTATGGGCTATGATGGTTTCCAGCTTGTGGATCCTACTGTCCAATCAGATGTGCAGTCTTTTCTTGTTTAATATTTGAATATAATATCAACTGTTACAATATTTTCTTATATTTCCCATAAAAGCAAGGTTTTATTGCTAAAGGCTGTATTCAAGCATAAAGGATTAAGAATAAGAGCCACATTTCTATGCAGTTGTCTGGTTTTCTTGTTTTTAAAGACACACATTGAAACAACAGCATGTTTTTTTTATTACCATGAAGATATATTGTTTGTTAAAAAGAGGAAGCAAAAAAACTTTCCTTGACTTTTATCACAACTCTGATAGAGTTTAATTTTTCCCGCCTGAAACAGTTGACATTTATTGTTTAAGCTTAACTCTGCCATGTTGAGTTGTAGGGGGAAGAAAAACTTCTGATAGGGTTAATCCAGCTCCATGAAGGTCCGTGAGGGTACAGTCATAATCTTGGTCTTTGATGAAATCTGAGGTAGTAATATCTTGTGATTAATCAAAATGGGTCACATATACTAAAAGTCATCTCACAGATGGACTAGAGAATCAGAGTTCTGAATATTTGTTTTAATCCCTTCTAGGATAAAAATTGCAGTTTTTACTAGTTTATTTTTTGCTTGTTTATTTTTTACTTTAAATCAGATTTAGTTCCCCAAATAAATGACTTGAAAGAAATTTCCAAGTATAGGTTTGCTGAGATCATAGATAAAAAAAGAAGAAACTTATTTAATTCATAGTACTATTTAAAAGATACTTCAGATGATTTAAAAAATTACATTATTAGTGAAACTTAAATAATCATATGTACTAGTAGTTTAAATTTTAAAAGCTTCATAACAGAATATATCAAATATATGCTTTAGAAATAATTTTGAGAGATTAGAGTGGCGGAGCAGTGGTTAGAATGCTTGCCTGGCATGCGGGCGAACCTGGGTTCAAACCCAAGCACCACATCCACAAGCAGGTGTCTTAAGAACAGAAACCAGATGAAAAAAATAAATAAAAAGTTGATTCTTTCTCTCTTTCTCACTCTCTTCCTTTCTCTATCTTATAAAAAAGAAAGAATTATGAGGTTTTCATTGTTCTCAACAACATAAAAGGTTTTTCAAGAGTGTTAGGTGTTTCTCTTCTGAATATGCAATTACAGTCTAATTGACATCTGATAACAAACTGTTCTACTTTGGACACTAAATACCCACACCTAATACCCAGCACACAGCAAAAGCTCTGAGATTCTCCGGGGTTTATGCAGTGCTTACTCCATGTGTCTGTCAGTTCAGGCAGGGAACTGCTTTCATAATTTGTTGTTGTTGTTGTTTAGCTAGGTTCCCAGTTCCCAGGTTAACTGGCCAATATTCCTAGTGAGGTTAGAGTATTGCTCTGGGGTTCCAAGACTTATGTCCTAGAGCACCCCTTGCTCTTAAGTAACTTCATGATTTCAAGCAAATTTGTGACCTCTCAGGTTTGAGATTTCATTACTACAAAAAAAAAAAAAAAAAAGAAGAAGAAGAAGAAGAAAGAAAGAAAGAAAGAAAGAGAAAGAAAGGGAATGCGCTGAAGCTCCCAAGGTGCTATCTAGTTCTAAACTCTTTTGTCAATCAAATCAGTGAAAAATTACCCAAAAATATACTTGAATATCACTTATTCTTGCTAAAGAACACACCCCCATTTAGTGTGTTTAGTGCACTTAAGTGATTTGAAAATCTTCAAATCCAATAATGCATAATCCCTTAAAACTTTCATGTATAAGAATGTAACTAAATATTTCTTAAGTTTAAAAAAACTCATATTCTATATTTGTGGAAAGACCAAAATGCTAATATGAACGGGTTGGGATTTAGAGTGAGGTCAGGTTAGTTTGATCGGGTCCACACATGAACATATTCTGCTAATGAAAACAGAATGATTAGGGCTGGAGCGGTGGCTCACTAGTTTCGGCACCTGCCTGGCAAGTACAAGGACCCAGGTTCAAACCCCAGCACCACGTACACAACTAAGTGTTGGAGCAACTAAGGCCATATGAAAATCTAAATAAAGTTGTTTCTCTCTTTGTCTCTCTGTCTCTCTCACTGTCCCTCTCTCTTTAAAAAACAACAACAAAAAAAAAAGATCAATGTACAAAATTATTTGTTTACTTGAATTCTAACAAACAGTTTAACTGTATATTAGATTCGGCCTAGTCCTCACCATGCATGTGGTAGGCAATCACAAATGTTAGTCAAAACTGTTTGGGCCTTATTGATTAAGCTCATCAGACAGCATTTATAACATGACTTACAAAAGACCAAAAAATGAAGCAGTTGACCATTTGTTTTTTATCAGCATAATACCAACCTGACAATTTCATAGAATAAATTATGTCAAACATTTGATTTGGTGTCCTAGAGATCCTCTTAGTCTCAGACTCTTTAGGTCTACAGGTGCCTACTTAGGAAAATGGGAAATTGAGCATGAAATACATAGAACAGATCGTGACTTAGCTGTCAAGCAGCCATTCAGGCCTTGCAAGACAAAATATCTCAAACTTGTTCAATAAAATTTGTGAATTAAACTGCCTACCCCAGAGCCACATGTACTGGGGAAGATCAGTAAACACATCTATGATTATAGAAGTGTCATTGAATAAGAGAATCCAAAGAAAATGTGGGATCCATGCAGTCTAATTCTAGAATGGATAAATAACTCATATGTATTAAAATAAGAAAGGTTTAATTTTTTTAACATTTTCTTTTTTTCTGTTTATAGGAGACCTGGTGAACCTCCATTGATAAAAGGCTGGCTTCCTTATCTTGGAGTGGCCCTGAGATTACAAAAAGATCCCTTGGGGTACATGAAAACTCTTCAAAAGCAACATGGTAACATTTTCACTCTTCTCCTTGGAGGTAAAAAACATTTCCATGAGTGCCTTGCATATGGCAGAATTTCTCACTTACCTTTCATGACTTTATATTTTTCTGCATGCAAAATATGGAATATTCTTATAACATTGTTTTATTTGAAGAACTAATGCAAAATAATATGTTATGGTTACCTTAAAAAACAGATTACAAACTGTCTTGTATATCTAGAGAGACCTACTGTCCTACCCTCATTCATCATTTTGTTTTGGTTTGGCTTCAATTTAAGAGTTTACAAGAAAAAGAGTTAGAATGGAATTTTTAAAATTAATGCCTTTATTTTGAGGAGCAGTTTCAGGCTTACAGAAAATTTAGCAGATAGCTCAGAAAGTTCTCAAATACCCATTGTCCTATTTGCTGTTCCCCAGTTATTAATGCCTTGTGTCAGTATGAACATTCATTACAACCAATGAGCCAAGGTTGGTACATTATTTGAAGTTTATTTTTTCACACAAGGAACTTCTTCTGTGTCATTCTTTTGGTTTTTACAAATGCATAATCACACATATCTACTAATATAGCATCATAGGAATGGTTTTGCTGCCCTAAAAATCCTCAGTGTTCCACATACTCATTCTTCCACCCTTGTGTCCCTAGCAAACACTAGTCTGGATTTTATTTTTCATTTTAAAATGTTTATTCTGGGGCTGCAGTGGTGGCTCAGAAGTTACAGCGCTTGCCTGGCACGCGTGAGTATGCAAGTTCAAACCCCAGCACCACGTACACAACAAAGTGTCTGAGGAATGTAAGTCACATGAAAAGCTAAATAAAGATTCCTTCTCTCTCTCTCTCTCTCACTGTCCCCTCTTTCTAAAAAAATAAAATAAAATAATAAAATGTTTATTCTGCTACTAACTTTAATAAAAATGTTTACTAAAAAAAAAACATTAAGATTACTACACACCTCAAAATGATAGCGTTGGGAGGAGAACATGAAAGGGTCTTAGACCATTCTCTTTTGAAACCTAACTTATCCCACTATATCAGCTATATATTGCTACATGACAAACCTCCCCAGAATTTTATGGTTTCAAGCAACTGGTCTTGCTTGAGTCATTTGTGTGGCTTGTGTCACCTGCCTGCTGAGTAACCTGGCTGCTGGGTTGGGACAGGAGGGTCAAGGTGGCCTCCTCAGGTTCTGTCTGGGCTTCCTTGACAACATGATTTTTCATCCTCAGAAAAACGTCCTCACCTGCTCTTTAGTGTTTCAAGAGAGCAAGAGGAAAAGCTGCAGGGTTTTGTTGTTGTTGTTGTTGTTGTTGTTGTTGTTGTTTTGAGGCCTCTGTTCAGCTGTTACAAAAATGTCACTTCCTCCACGTTCTGTTACTTAGCACAAGTCACAGTGAAGCCTAAATTCAAGGGAAGGGGAAACCACCAAGTCACTGAGAATAAGAGCTCCTGTGGAGACACAGCAGGAACTGATTGTGGCCATCTCTCTGTGCCCAGTGTTCAGCATCAGTTTATCAGCTGGGCTAGCGATTCCCTTTCTTTAGTATTAATTTCTGTCCATATCCCAAAGGCTGATCTCTGCACACTGACTTACCCGTATTCTTTTGCCTTCTAGTTGCTTATCTCCTTGACCCTCCTAAACTTAACCTATCCACTTTCTACTGTGCTGAGGTAAAGTGTGGGTCTTCTTCACTAGACCTCTACCTTCTTTGACTTCACTAATCTCTTTTTTCTTCCTGAAATGTTCTACTACTAATTGACTCCATGAACACTGGCCCTTGGATTCCGCTATGGATTCTGAAAAGACTTTATCTAGACCATCTCTAAGCATGCCTCCTTCTTAGCTCAATCCTCTAAATAGCTTTGAAATTTGATGTTCTTCTGATAGAGAGCCAGTAATGTCTTCTGGACATAATTACTTTGTTGAGGATCAGAGACAACCTTTTGTATATACAGTGACTTAATTTTAGTACTACCATTTTAACATAATATTTAGGAATATTTAGGAAAGAAAGAAGGAAGGAAGGAAGGAAGGAAGGAAGGAAGGAAGGAAGGAAGGAAGCAAAGAAGGAAGGAAGAAAGGAATCTTAGATTTTTTTCACTGTGATCAAAATATCTGACAAGAACCACGTGGAGTTTATTTTGGTTCATAGTTTCAGATGGCCAGCCAACTCCATGGCTCTGGGCCTAAGGTGAGACTGAACTTCATGGTGAAAAGTTTAGTGCAGTAAAGCTGCTTAGCTCATGGTACCCAGGAAGTCGAAAGTGACTTACCAAAATATAAAACCCAAAGGCATGCCCCCAATGACCTACTTCCTTCAGCCATGTCCCACCTGTTTACAGTTACCCTTCAGTCCACTCAAATGATTAATCCATCAAATGACTTAATTCAATGATTAGGTCACAGCTCTCATAATATAATCATTTTACCAGTGGATATTTTTATCCAAACCATAATAGGATTTAACTGAATGACCTCATCTACATGGTTGAGTTCTCCCATGAACAGGATTTATGAGTTTTATCATAGCTTACTCTTTTCCTTGACAGCTAGCACACTTCTTCCAACAATAATTACATGGACTGAAATTTCAGGAAAAAAATGAAATGGAAAAAGAAATCATGCATCTTAGAAAAAGAGGATCTGTCATGTATAACTTAATCTCACAAGGATCTCTATGATCCAGCCTCCACCTACCTCTCCAGTCCTGTCCTTTGCTACTGCTTGCCTTGTGCGTATTGTACCATTAGTATACCACCTCCTGCACCATAGCCTTTGGGCCTCTGCTTTCTCTTGCTACTCTTTCTGACAGAATTCTGTTACCACACCTGATTGACACAGACTCATCTTTTGAGGTCATAGTCTGTTACTTCCTCCTCCAGTCCATTTGTGGCCATCTTCCCCTACATTGTTTGTCTCTTCTCCAGGGTCCAGTTACTTCCAATATCACTGCCGTCAGAGCCTTTAACACATTGTGGATTTATTGCTAATTCACTTGTCTGACTCCCTTCATTATTCTGTAAGCTCCTCTGTTACCAACATTTAATCCAGAGCTCGGTACTGATTGATTCACAATGAATATTTGATGGGGAAGATTCCTAGTACCTTAGAGCTGATGAAATAATATGATTTAAACAAAGGACAGAGCTGGTGCTTCTTTCCTAAGTGAGCTTTTCGCTTCATGATACCAAAACTGTATCCTTTGTTAAAAAAAAAAAAAATCACTCTTTAGAAAAAGGTAGATTCATGTTTCTAATGACTAAGGACAAAAATTAAAAATTATTGAAAACTTTCAGCTTTCCCTTTGGAAGATATTATACAAATATTAGCTAAGATGGTTCAGCAGAAACTTTTGGCAGATTTGAATAACTTTATTCATTTTTCAAAAAGCAACCATTTTCTGTTGACACTTGATGTCTTAATCTTAAATTCTGAGAAGTTTGCTGAATTTCTAATGTCTAAGTTATTTAAACATGGTTATATTTTTGAACTCAACAGGAGACAACCACAATAAGCACCACTACTTCCTTTTGCTCTTCCTGGAGTTGGAGTAAATTCCTGTCAAGTAGTCCCATTAAATGTGTATGGTTCAAATGATCAGTTTGCAAAGTAGCTCATTTAGAAAATGAAGAACAATGTCTTCCACCCTTGTCCCGTAATGTGATTTCCATGAGTGTACATTCTTGCAGCATGAGCAAATGATTGTCATTCCCAAAAGTCTCAAGGGACACAAATGTCATCTTAATAAAGAAATTAAAAGGTACATCTTTTCATGAGAAACCACGTAAATTCGTGACCTGTCGCAGAAAATAGTTCTCTAATTGGTTTTGTGTGGTGGTGCAGCGGAATCATTTTCCCTAGATGTCACCCCAGCGAAGCTCCACTGTACATCATTGTCAACAGCTAACGAAATCTCCTTAATAAGAGGGAGAAGTAAAGGTGGTCATCCTCGTAAAATAAAAAGTTTGCTCATATTGCATTCTCCCAACTAACACTTTCAGTTTAGATTAAACTAAACACAGGGATTAAAAGCTTATAATTATGGGAAATCTCATTTAGATTAAACTCTATCTCATATTTGTTAACTGGGCATTTCTATACAAAGCAGCCAAAGAGTTGCCTTGAATTCCCATGGCTCTGTATCTATATAGCACCCAATTTCAGACATGTAAGCATCAAAATTCAATTTATAATGATCCAAATGTCAAACCTCCTGTATATAAGACATCAGGGTGATTAGCTGGATTTTTAAAAAAATACAGTTATCAATGAACTTTGAATCAGATAGCTCTACTCTTCTAGAGGCCTAGTTCTGAAGGAAAGGAAAAGACCATTGAGTGGTAAAGAATCATGTACAACTTAAACAGCAATGCTAGATTAATATCTCAAAAGGTCCCATCCGCTCCATAAAAAGGAAGAGAATGAAGGAATGGGCAAGGAGGCTGTTAAACATTTGGCCCCCTTTCAAACTTAATTTTCAGAAGAATGATTTGATACTGTGTTTGTGTGGTCACAGGCCTCATTTTGACATTTATATGTAAGACAAACTCTGAGATTCTTTAAATCAATATTTCATATCAACTGCTGACAGCATTCTCTTGTCTTTTGAAAACATGGCAAAGGATATTCTTTCTACCTTGTGATCTTTGTGAACTAGGCAACATGCCTGTTGACACTTGGCATTCATTTACATAAAATCACACTGGAGCAGAGTTAATTTTGCTCTAAGAATACATAGCCTTCAAAATAACTTTCAGAAGATTTCCTTTGTTAGGAAATTTAAATTCATTTTATGAATGTATATGTGTTTTCCTAACTGTCTGATTAAAGATCACAAAGAAACTCTGGTTTTGCATCTCACATTAGCAGATGGTGGACAGATGGTTTAAATTAATATTAATTTTGGAAAACTTAGCTTAAATTGTTTATACTGAAGATTAAAAGTTGGACAGCCAGTTAGCATCTCCAGGGCTCCCAAGCCCGCTTGAAAAGTAAAAATCCAGAAAATCAAGACATCTACTTTGAAGCAATCCTCATCTCAGTCAGAAAGATGGAAGGTGGAAAAGAGCGGCTTAATGTTGGAGAGCATTAAAATTAGAATGAGAAAGAGGAGAATACGGATCCAAGGGTAAAAACTGCCTTGAGAAGATGAAAGCTGAGAATTTTATCTGCAAGTCCATTTAAACTAATCAGTAATGTTTTTTCAAAAGGTCTTAATATAAACAACTTCTTTTAAAAAATGTTAATAATTGGTTGCGACCCTGAATCAATTTTTCCATATTCACTATTTTGAAATGAGCCTCATAGCTTCTTCCCATGGGGGAGGGGGCAGAGAGAAAATGTGTCTATTTCTCATGAATTAAAGACCACAAAAGCATTCCTCCAGCCTCTACCTCAGCAAGTGCAGTAACAGCTCCTGGTGTCCGGTGTGTAATGTTTTTGTCTTTCCGTTTAGATTTAGATATATGTAGAAAATTGGTAGGAAAAATTTCAAAATACTCTCTAAAGATTGTGTTTTACGAATTAAACCTTTCATACACTCTCTGAATTTTAGGGAATAATTTTAAATGATCCTATAAGTATTTAGCAAAATCCTTTCATTTAGTGAAAACAGAAAAGTATGACTCACCACCTGTGAAAGTATACAGCTTTGCCTAAAATTATAATTTTTTACAAAATAAAGAGAATTGACTTTTTTAAAAAAAAAATTGTCAGGCAGATGCTGGCAATTTTATTTAATTAAGCTGCCATGGTAAAGCAGGTGTCATAAAGTATGCCCAAATCCAGTTGAGTCCTTTTTTGCTCTCCCAAGGGAGGATGGAAAATTCACTTCATATAAGGCAGCAGCTCTAATATCTGACCAGAATGAGCAACCACTTCCAGCTTGACCCTCATTTCTAGATCGGCTTGCCTTATTAAATGAATCAAGGGGAAATGGAGTAAATAAAATTCTAATCATAATTAATTTTTAAAGAAATACATCATAACACATGTTTTCACGTATATTTGAAAAATAAATTTTAAAATTATAAAACAAAAGCACATTGACCCTGTTTCTAGGACTTGGTTGAAAATTATCCCAAAACTTTATGCTTGATATCTTGTGCCAAACTGAATTTAATTTCTGTAATGCTATTTGAGTTACCATAAATAACAAGTGAAAAGTTCTTCATCTAAGAAAGCTACACAGAGAAAGATAACCAAGATAATAAAAATTAGACATTAAATTTTGGTTTTTGTATGGACAGAAAACTTATCAAATATCACTACTGAATATGATCTGTGTAATATTTCTAATTAGAAGGAACCTTAAAACAGCACTCTAGTGAGGAAACAGCGGCACTGTGGGAGGAAAAGAACGGTGCATGGAAAAGAACTTCTTGTCCAGGCCCTGCCACTAAAAATGGAAGCATGAACTCAGCTCCTTACCTCCTTTGTCCTTTCTAAGAGTCCTCACCTGATTATGCAGGGACTCAGGACTCTCCAAGGTCCTTGATAGTTTTTTTTTTTTTTTAAATAAAGAGAGAGGGACAGTGAGAGAGACACAGAAAGAGAGAAACAACTTTATTTAGTTTTTCACATGGCCTTAGTTGCTCCAACACTCAGTTGTGGTGCTGGGGTTTGAACCCGGGTCCTCGTGCTTGCCAGGCAAGCGCCGAAACCGCTGAGCCACCGCTCCAGCCCAGTCCTTGATAGTTTTAAGGGACAAACCGTAGCGTAACTGCTCCTCGAGGATACCTCCTAATAAGAACCACTTGAGGATCTTGTCAAAGAGACTCGCAAGCCTTACTTCTAAGCAGCCAGAGTCAGAATCGTGCAGGAATCTGTACTTTTAACCAGTACCCTCAGAATTCAAATCAGATAAGTTTAGGCAGCATTGATGTGTGGAGAAGATGAATGTTATCACTTCAAGAAACGCTTGCTGAAAATGGGAGGCAGCGTGGAGCAAATTCCACTTTCTGCTCCCCTGACACTTTGTTTACACCTCTGCCGTATCACCTGTCCATCACAACACAATGCTTTCTTTATATCTTCATATCTTAAGAGGAAAAGGATATAACCAATAAATGGATCTCAATAAATGTTGAGTAAATGTGTGAATGAATGTTTAAAACCATAAATTCTGGTTTGTTATCTAGTGTCTAGCACAAGTCAGTGTGTGACCTTGAACATATTCCAACATCTTATTGTTTATTTTTAGTGCCCACTCCTTGTGGTATTGTCATTTATCTGAGTTGAATTATTGTATATGACCAAACTAAGATAACATCAAGTACAACATGGCTCTTTAGCAAGTACAAGTAATCAGTAATTGAATGGCATCTTATCAATTTGTTTTATTGTTTTTTTATTGAGAGAAAATGGAAGTGTTTATATGAAGGAATTATGAAATTAGGGATTAAAGAACATTTAAAATGCTTGAGTACTATACTTAAAAATTAGAAGTGAGCAGAGTCTGGTAGTGGACACCTATGATCCCAGCTACTTGGGAGGCTGAGGCAGGAGGAGCTCAAGTTCAAGGACAGCTGGGCAACTTAATGAGACTCCATCTCAAAATAAAGACTGGAGATGTAGCTCAGTGGTAGAACAGCACTGGGTTCAACCCCAATACCAATAAATAAAAGAATAAGTAAATAAATAAATGTTAGAAGTACGAACTATCATATAAAAGATCACTAAGAAGTTCAGGATATTTAACATCAAGCTTTTAGAGTTTTTATTGCTGTCTTCCATTTCATGTGATGGACTTTTGAATAAAATGAATTTTTATTAAGTTTGGTGACTTAGTTAATAGGGTCTAATTTTGATTAAAATATTTTCAAACTTAAAGTATATATTTTGGTTTTGCTGCCAAATGAACTCATTATTGTCTCTTCTCCTTTTCCTTTCTTTTTTTTTTTTTCTTTTTTCAGGGAAATACGTAACATTTATTTTGGACCCTTTCCAGTACACAACAGTGATGAAAAATCACAAACAATTAAGCTTTGAGGTATTTTCTAGAAAACTTTCAAAGAAAGCCTTCTCCATCAAGAATTCCATGGATAATGACGACCTGAACCATGAACTTCATGTTGCCTATCAATTTTTGCAAGGCAAATCTTTGGACACACTCTTGGAAAACATGTTGCAGCATCTAAGACAAATATTTGAGACCCAGCTACTAATAACCACAAATTGGAACACAACACAAATGTTAGCATTCTGCCGCTCAATAGTATTTGAAATCACGTTTACCACCATATTTGGAAAAATTCCTGCTGGTGACAGAAAAAGAATTATCAGTGAGCTAGAAGATAATTTTTTTAAATTTGATAACAAGTTCTCTTATTTAATTTCTGACATACCCATTGAGCTTCTAGGAAATATCAAGTCTCTGCAGAAGAAACTTATAAAGCACCTAACATCAGAAAAGTTAGCTAAGATGCAAGGATGGTCAGAAATTGTGCAAAAGAGGCAGGATATCCTGGGGAAATATATGGTGCAGGAGGACTTTGAAATAGGAGGTAAGAAACTTCTGAATGATTACTTGCCTAAAATAAAATAATTTACAGTAGACCTTTGAAATAAAAAGACAAAATGGCGACCTTGAAAAATTTTTATGCTCTTTCTAATTGGCTAATGATAAAATGTTTTACTCTGAAACAACCCTCTGTGATAATTGATTTTTTTTTTTTTTTGCTGAGGTGGTAAAACAAGATACTTAATGATGATAATGAGAAAGAGTATAACTAAGCTGCATTTATTCCTCTTATCTCATCCCCCACCTTCCTGCCCCCCCACACACATTACATTTTAAACTATTCTCATTAAGCAGAAAATTAGACTTCAGAAGCCTATTGGTTCTCATTAGCATTCACTGATCCTTGGCTGGGTCTGTGTCCTAACATCTTTTAATTAGCACACTGCAAATCTAATCAGTGTAATAAACGCTATTAATCTTCCTTTTCACTTATTTTCTCCCAGCACATCATTTTGGCTTTCTCTGGGCCTCTGTGGCAAACACGATTCCAACCATGTTCTGGGCGATGTATTATCTTGTCCGGCACCCAGAAGCTGTGGAAGCACTGCGTGACGAAATTGACCATTTGCTGAAGTCAACAGGTCAAAAGAAAGAGTCTGGATTTTCCATCCACCTCACCAGAGAACAATTGGACAGCATGGTCTGCCTAGGTAATTTATTTTTATCTGTTATGAAGAAAAGAGGTACCTCTCTGCAAACTCAGTTTATCACTCATAGCTGTTTACCAAGAGGTGGAGGACACAGCTGCCTAATTGACATAATAACACCCATTTACATCAATTATAAATTATGTAGTTTATAGCTGTAGATACTCTCATCCCATGTAAACATTAAGGCCTAGGTAATTAACTATGCAAGGTATGCAAAAGGCTAAACCAAAGCTTTGCAATTATTTGGAAAAAAAAGTTTATGCCTATTAAGTCATTTGATTCTAAGCATCTGCTGGTGTGTTAATGCTTTCCAAACGCTGCTGCACTATCGTGACAAGAAAAGGATTTGGAGATTGAAAGAGAAAGTATTTCAGAGTCAACTTGTGTGCAAAACATTCTTAAAATGGTGTCTATATGTTCAGGCACAGGTTAGTTTGTTTCAAATAGCTGGGAGTGTGTAGTTCTCAAAAATGTAGTGAAAGTCCTTTCCACCGGAAGCTCATGTTTTAAACACACACAAATAAATAAATAAATAAATAGAATAATTTAAAAAAAAAAACAGGAAGAAAGGAATAGGAAGAAAAGGAGGAAGGCAGGCAGGAAGGGAAGGAAGGAAGAAAAAAATAACTATAGACTACTCCATGTAAAGCATTGATATTTTATAAAATATTCACTAACTCATGAGATACACATGATCACCATTTCAAATACATTTGAGGTCCGTAGGACAAAGTTCTTTTTGTTTTATTTCCTTCATAAACCTACACATCTGTAACTTGAGCTCTAGATCACAGCAAGATCACACCTTTACTGGTTTCAAGAAGACCCTTCAGTATCATTACGTAGTAAATGTACATCCCCAAAGTTGAATTCCATATTAATGAGTTGTTCTCTGTTTTCCCTGTATTCACATTCATCCTGTGATATTTAAGTTACAGTGTTCCAAGTCCCTTTGGACAAATGCAGGGATAAGAGCTTATGTTTCTCTATCACTTCTCTCCTTTGACCACATAGGGTAGTATTGTATTGTATATTAGCCTCAACATTTTATCTTTTAAGTATGTTCTGGGTTCTTCGAGGTAACTTCTGAAAGCAAAAGCCCTCCTAGTCTTGGTCATAGATGACCACCAATACCAATAGCAGTGGGAATGGCCCAAGTATTGTAGAGATTTTTCCCACTGAACAGGCTAAGACTTGTCGAAAGCAGTGGCAGAAAGCATACTGGCCAGAAATACACAAAATTTTTTGTAAAATTCTTGGTGGTTATCTCCATTAGATACGTTGTATTTTCTGAGTAGAAAATTTGCAGTTCCTATCAAGATTCAGGTTGTGTTCTCTATATAGTCAAGTAATTTCCATTGCATTGTATGAATAAAATGACACCTAATAGGAAGTAATGCAAATAAACTTGAAAGGAATGAGTCTGTATTCTGTGCATAATAATTACTCTTGAAAATTTACCCGAAATTCATCAAGATTCATTTTGATCTCAACTGCTTGTCTTCGAAACAAAAGATTATTTTTGAGGTATGATATTAAAACCTAAAAGTTTTAATTTATTTCATCAGAAGAAACAGCAAGTTCCACAATTATCATTTGGGTTCCTTTAAGTCCACAGATAGACCTAGAGATTTTTGTACTTGGAGCCCTTACAAATTTATTGCTCTCCTACCATAACCCAGTGAATGGCATCAACAAAAATCCCAAGTGAGTTGAGATTCACCTGGACAAAGGCCATTTTGAATTGGAGGTGTAGGGAGGGGAATGGGGAGGGGGGAGGGTGTATGAAGAACTCATAGGAATCTGGAGATTGGGAAGATGGGGGAACCATCCCAGAAGTCGATGTCATTCCTCCAAGAGCTACCCATTTAACACATGAGTTCTTCTGGGGGAAACTGCAACAGGTAAAACCCAAGGAGGTTATCCACGTTTTGGCATTACCCCTGGATAACAAAGTTTATATATATTGATTGCTACTGTTTTGATAATGTTTCCCCCTCAACTGTATCTCTATATACTTCTAATAAAAAAAAAAAAAGGCCATTTTGACTTCAGTATCTAACAAAGTTCATTGTGACCTCGGTCACCAGCAGAGGCCAGTGTTGTTTATTATGAGAATTTAAACCAATGGAGTGGATAGTCTTCTGGAAAAGAGTGTACATTTTCATTCCTGAGATAGATTAACCACATTGGAACAAATTTTTAATGAATCAGTTATACAGCCGAGAGCCTCTACATTGAGTCGTATTTCAATCACATGTATTTCTCTGTGTCAAAGGAGCAGGAACTCTATGATAGGTCTGTGCTTTCTTTCCATAACTCTTAAGAATCTCTCTTTAAAACCATAAATAAAAATCTCTGTTTTCTTTTAAGAAAGCACGATGTTGCATTGCTATATATTTATCCATGTTATTAAATTATGAATCCACACCTATTATATGTGGATATCCACACCTAAAATGTGTTATCAATATTCAGTAAAGATTTCTACAACTAAATTTAAATAAAATATAAAATAGCTTAATCAATACAACAAGGTTCAGATAACTATTACTTGGGGCCAAGATCTCAATAGGAAAAGATGCTGATAGCATGGAACTATGAAAAACTCTGCAAGAAAATTACAATTTTTCAATTTTTTTCCAGAAGGAAAAATCTGGGTGTAGGTAATAATTAGAACTCCAGGTTTCAAATATAGGAAAAATAAAAGAATAAATGATGGTTCCAAAATATAAATATATGAAAAATGTTAACAAAAGGAAAGCAAAGATCTCACAATTTAAATTTTGATAAAGTGGTAGCAAAGAATCTTGATAATTGCAAATAATAGTCTTACAGTTTATTAAAAAACAATATAATGGCATATGGTATAGATTTGATAAACATTACCTATTGTTATCACTGAAGTGATATTTAAACCTCTATGACCTCCTTACAGAGTTTGCATTGCTTTCTTCCTTTTCAATTACTTGTGAACCACACTGACATCATATTCAAGTCTGCCTTACCCCACAGGGATCACCTGGAAAAAAAAGCAAGCATAATTCTAGTTAACACATAAGACAAAGTGAATTATAACCCCTCTACAGCTCAGATAAATTGCAGGCCCCTGATTTTGTTTGATTATATATCCTGAAATTGAGCCAAGTTGCAAACATGTCCCTTTGAAGGATATTGGAATAAAGGAAGGTGCTATACAACAAGAGCGAGGCTAAACCTGTCATACTTTTTTAAAAGGAGATTGTAAATTGTAATAATTCTAGGATTATGAGCTTGAGTTGATTCCTCCCATCAAAATTTTATTAAGGATATTTAAACCACTGCTTGTGAGCATTTGGGGTGGGTGGTGTAGAGGAACCCAGAAATGAAAGATCTGTTGGAAAAAATAAAGGTCTTTTAATAAGAAATAATAATAATCATTAGACATAATGTATGGTAAATGTATTAATTTCAATATTTCAAGGCAAATTTTTATAGACTTATTTTATGTGATCTTCACCAAGATATTTTGACTGACTATGGACAATCATTTTGTCATCATTTTTACAGATGAGAAAATTCTCTTAGTTCCAAATTAACTTACCTAGGGAATGGGGGGTGATATAGGAGAAAGGCAGAATTTTCACTTAGGTTTTTCTAACATTGACCAAGTTTTTCTCCTCAGACATGTCTGATCCCAAAACCCTGAAAGTCCTGTTTTCATTGTTCCAATAGAGAGGGGAGAGGAATCCTTTGTATCTTGACTCTACAAAGTCAGCCATGATATGCACATGTACAAAATCAGGGCCTATCATTATACAGTTAACTGAATTTTTAACTTTGGGATAAGATAATATGGATGATTTTTCCTTTTTCTTTCTTTTATTGTTTGCTTGCATTGTTGGGGCTTGAACCCTGGGCCTTGTGCATAATTTGAAAGGTGCTCTGACACTGAGCTACAACCTTAGACTGATAATATTAGTAACAATTCACTATACATTAATTACTTTATGTATTTTAGCTTACTTAATTCTCAGTTGTTATTATTTTAATTCAATTATTGGGTAATAAAGTTCAATGATATTAGCTAATCAACCCAAATCATACAACTAGATAGGAACAGACCCAGAAACTGATGCCAGGTCTACTTGACTTCTTCGCCTGACCTCAGTCACTGTAATCTCAGGCAAAATTGCTCCAGAAATGTACCAGAGATCTTAAGCACTATTTTTTACATGATTTGTATCACTGATTCCTAAACCTTAAACGCAGCAAGGTTTGGGAGTTAGGATAGGGCTAGAGATTCAGGTTAGAATCTTGTCTTTGTTTTTTTTTTGTTTGTTTGTTTTTTGTTTTTTTAGTAAACGTAAGCTTTTCATTTTAGAGTGATTTTAGATTTACAGAAAAATTAAGAACAGTAGCAAGAGTTCCCACATGCCTCCCACAGCTTCCTTTATTATTAACATCTTACACTTGTGTGGTATGTCTGTCACAATTAAGGGTATTGTTTTGAAAAAACTCATTCAATATTATAAAATACTTAAAAAATTAAAATTTAACCCAGGTCAGACAATTGTGACATCTGCTCAAATCATCTCTTCTGGTAGGTTGATTGAAGAGGTAAAAATTCTACTTTATGTCAGGATCTTCTAACTGGAGAAAAGGGAAGGCGTATTCTACCAAGGGGTTTGTTCAGAAAATTCAGCATGTGGGCAGTGAGATTTTTATATGTAATACAAAGAAGCATCAGTAAAAAATACTGATTTGGATATTCATCAATTTTTCATTTAGCACAAAGCTGAGGAGGTTTTTTATAAGATAGCAAATAATAGAAATAAGCTGAAAGGGTTGGAGGGAAATTTTAATAAGAATTATAGTTGCAAATTATTGTATTTAGATCTAAAAATCAACTGCAAAGGAATGGGATAAGTACATGTGCAGAAACAGGCTTTAAACGGCATATTTTGGCCTTGGTTGCTCACTGGAATCATCCAGGCTGCTTTGAAAATTAGTGATCCCTGGTCCTGCCTCCAGAGGTCCTGATTTCATTGTTTTAGGGTGAGGGCTGATGGCCTTATGAACTCCCCAGATGACTCCAATATGCAGCCAGAATATTAGAAAACCATTAATTTAAAGGTTTTAGTTAATGCAGTGTTCTGAATCCATTGGGCTGGGATGTAGTATTTTTTTAAAGAATCCCAGGTAACTCTAATGGGCCACCAGGGCTGCAAATAACCTCTGAGATATCAGAAAGCTTGAAACAAGTCAGTGAAAATATTATTTCAAAATATGTTCCTCATCTACTTTCATGAAATGTCAGTACATCTATGGTGTCTAGGGCTGGAGCAGTGACTCGGCGGTTAGAGCACTTGCCTGGCATGCGCAAGGCTCCAGGTTCAAACCCCAGCACCATGTGCACAACTAAATGCTGGAGGCCAGATGAAAAAAATAAACAATAAATAAAATTGGTTCTCTCTTTCTCTCCCTCTCTCTTAAAAAAAAATGGTATCTAGAACACAGAAGAGTCCCTCTACTTATCCAACTCAAATAGTATGCCCAATTTTGCCACATTTTAAGAGGCATTGGCTAATTAAATTCATCCAGCATGTCAAAGGACTGACTACCATATCATCTCTGACACACAATTAGAGAACGGCATGAGAGTTGTCTTTACACAATTAGAAAATGGCATGAGAGTTGTCTTTACACATTTTTAAACGTGTTATGTAGAATAGGGATTAGACCTTTCTACCTGTGTTTGATCAAGGGTGCAAATTAAAGGGAAAATTTTCACTACAATGTGAAACTTAACTTTTTACTAAAATGGACTTTGAGAATGTCATGCATTGGAGTTACACAATCAGAAATTCACTATCAAATTGCTGATACATTTTAAGTGTCTCATCACAAAGAAGGGATAAGTATGTGAGGTAATACATGTGTTAATTAGGTCAATTTAGCCACTCCACAAAGCATATATATTTTTAAACATCACAGTGCGCATCATATATATATGCACACTGCATATATATGTATACAAATTTAATCTGTCAGTTAAAATAAATTAAAAAGGAAATCATGCAGTATCTTATGTAGAATCTCAAGAACACTCTTCTGTGTATGCACCTTCCAACTTTGAACTATCTAATTTGCTGTGAGCATGAAGGTCAAATCTATATGTTCATTCTCTTTCCCTATCAGCAACAGTTTCCCTATCTGAGCACAGTAGGACCTTAACAAATGTTTATTGAATATGTGATTGTCAAATTAATGTTTATGTATTTTAGCAGTAAACTAAAAGTTGTGTCTGCCCCACACTGTGAAGGTAGGCATTTGTACCAGTTCAGTCTTATTTTTACCTTTATTCAAATATACAGTTTTTGAGCCAAGAATTTGTGATTGTGCTTCAAAGTATATGATTAATTATCACAATTTTTAACCTCCTCATCTGTCTGGAAGAAGTTATATGAAGACACTCATGCGCACAGAGACACACATCTTGAGCCTCACTCAATTTCAACACACCTTCTGGAACACAGTGTGTTCGCATTCATGACCCCTTCACCTTTCCCTTCCACCATCTCTTTAAGATTGCCCAAGTGCTCATTCCCAGTGACTGTAGCAAGGCCTGACTGTTCATTTCACTCCAGCCATCACTGCTATCCAGTGATCATCATGGCTAATCAGATGGCATGCCAGTCTGCACCAATCATTAAGATGACCCAAATTAACAGGCTGGCCATGTCACAGTACATTCATTCCACATGTACAGACGTGGCCTGAGTGCAAGGCAGAAACCCGGATGTGTTTATTTGTATTTGCATTGTAACATGCATTATTGATTGCCATAATCTGTTTTAGCACTTTAAATCTGCAAATGAGAATCATCTGTCAATTATTCCAGCCAGAATCTTGAGATCTGAGGGAAAAGAGAAGGTATATGTGCCTTTTTCTACCAGCATTTCCTTTCATTTTCTCTTTTCTTCCAGCTATATGGTAAAGCATCTTAGCTCAAGACACTCCTCAGCTTTTTGCTTAGAAGGGACACTTAATCAGAATATTTTTTTTTGTCCTGATAAGAGAAACAAGTCTTCCTAGCCAGGTGAAGAAGGTAGCACAGGCTCAAAATTGTGAGTTAACTGTCAGAATTTTTGTGATCCAATTTCCTTATGTTTCCAATACCAGTCAGTAAAACTCAGTTCTTAATAATACACAGGCAGCCTTATTGTAATCATAGTTGTTACTGTTGGCACCTTGCAGTGTCTGCTGTCAATTTTATCCCCCAAATATTTGTATTCTTGATAGCCATTTTTCTACAATGCATTCTAATAATTAGAAGGTCCTATTACCTGCTAAATGTTAGTATAAATTAACAATCCATTATGCACAATAAGTTTTATAAAACATTTACAGATCAAGATCATGTTTAATTAAAATTAACTTCCATATGAAAGCCAAGTACGCTAATGATTCACAATGACCTTTTATTACCTGCAGTCCCTTGTTTTGGCTGGATGATTGACAGCTTGCTGTTTGGCTACCATGTTGAATTTCAGCTGACAAGACTTTTCATTTTAACTCAATTTGCCCGCCTATCACAAGCTGGTGGCAGGCCAGACCCAAGTCACCCAGCTTTGCCTCAGCAGCTTGCTCTAGTTCTCATTAGTACGCATTTATTCAGTGGAAATTGGAAGACAAATGCTTGAAGGCATGTGAACTAAGTATAGCAAATTAGGTTTAAAGACTGAATATTTATAAGTATATGGAAAGTTTTTTTTTTTTTAATTCTAGAGCGAATTGAGAACTGAGTGCTAGCTTTGGTATAAAAGAAATGAAGATAGAAGGGGGAAGATTCTAAGAATAACAATACTATAAGCTTTTTCTTTCCATTTTGGAAATATGTAAAATCTCTCTGACAACACCTTATCAAATAAAACCTGGCTTCTCTTTCATGGAATGCTTGCACAATGAAGTTTAGCACCTCGTGCGTGAGAAGGGGGAAAAATGAGGGTCATGTTCATTTGTTGCTTGGTTATCCCTTGGTATGTTTTAAATTGCCTTGTTTGTTCGGCACTAGCACAGAAACAGATGTTGCTCTACCGTGCAGGATAATTTACTGTACCTCCTGGTGTAGCATGGAAGTCCTCCCAGGGCCCAGCTGGTCTGTCAGTGGCACTGGCTGGTGTCTGTTCAACTATGACAACGACAAGTAGAGGCTGAATTTTTTTTTTTTTCTGTGCAGTTGTCATTCTTCTCAATGTATAGCTCTGCCCACATTTGTACTGGGGCTGGTAGAAAAGCTGCTGGCTTTTGTGTCTCTGTGTAGTGCTGCGGAGCCCCATCAGCTTGACTCTCCATTGTTGATAATAACGCAACTCATTACTTTTGTCATCTGATGATTATCGGCATGATCGCTCAGAGCGAGAGCCAAGCTCGTCTTGCACACATAACTGGTACTGGAAGGTAAAACAGATTTGTCACTTATGATCTGACTGCTGAGCCACACTTTGAGCTCCATTATTGTGATTAACTTGTGCATAAGATATGCTTGCCCAATTGTCATTTGTGATACTGCAGTGGGCACAAGCTGCCATGCTCCCCGAGAGCACCCTGGCCAATCGGACGTGACCGTGTTATTTAGACTGTTCCATGCTTGCCCTGTCACAGCAGCCACCTCACCATTATTTTGCTTTTGTTTTTCTTCTTCCTACACCCCTACTGGACTTGTTGGGTGAACACTGCTGCATATGTCAGCTACGATTCCACCACAAGCTAAAATGATGCTACGCTATTGTTGGTCCAACAGGGCCAGCAGCAGTACATGGAAAGCCGACCCTTGCTTTTCACCATAGCAGTGTTGGTGGTTGGTGTCTTGCCAGCTGAAATCCGTCGTGTCAGGTGCCTTGTGGCGATCTGCAGTAGAGTCCATGTGCCAAAACCAAAGTTCTTTTCTGGCCTCATCACCAGCAAACCGATTTGACTCTGCCTGATTATAATAACTAAGGCAGTCCAAGAGAATATGCACAGCCTCACTGTACGTCACATTGAATCACCACACTGCCCACACAAAGCTGACCGCAGCCTCATTTCTTCAGACAAATGCATGCTTAAGGAAAAACCTTCTGGGAGAAGACACCCAAAGCCACTTTATGTCCCTATGTAGGCTCTGCATAGATTTAAATTTTACTGAAATAACATTTATTTTATTGTTTGCTAGATGCAAGCCCTCACTGATGAGCCTCCTTTTAATAATCTAATAATTGGGTACTCAGTGTGTCAGATGTGCTGAACAATAAGAAACTGAGCTCTATGTGTGTGTGAGTGTGTGATTTCTAAATTGCAAGTCATAAGCACAACCATTTGTTATTATGTGAAGGGAAAAAAATCTCCATTTGGAGCCCTCTTTCACATTGCTGATTAGAAAGAATCAAGCTTTATATTCTAAGACCCATTCGCGCTGGTGGAAACATAGTCAGTTTTGATTATGAAGGAAGAGATGCAGACCTAGACAGGAGCTACACGCTGATATGCATGCTATCAGAATGATTTATGCAAATTATGCATATTATTCCCAAAGGAATTCCTCCTCAAACTGCCAGGATAAATTGCCGGAAATTAGCCATAAAATCTGTCGTGCTAGGAGCAAAAGGTGAAGGCCACTGGGAAAGCAAGGACATTCGGTTTCTGGAATCTTCCAGGATGTGATGGTGACTATGATTCTCCCTGGATGCTGTGGAAAATATGATTTTCTTCTGAATCTTGTTAAAGTATTTTTGGTTGAGATTTTTTTCCAGCAAATGCTGACTCACATTTTATTTACAGCTAGCATAAAAGAAATTAAGTGTTAAGCTGTCTCAGTAAGCACTACTACAATCCTTTACTATCAGCTGTCTAAGTGGTTATTAAATGGCCAAGTCTAGCTTTAAAGGCTCCACAGCTCTGAAGGTTGGTCACATCACCCATCAGCAAGTGTACTGTAAGTGGAATATGGTTTAACTTTCCAACGTGTTTACCCTTAACACTGTATTCCTCTCTTGTTGACCTTTCTATCTTACAAAAATCCTGATCAACTACTTTTTGCCAAAACAGCACTGCTGCCTCCTACCTGTGAAATAGTCCCCAGCTGTGTTGGAGCCAGGCCACCCCACTCCTGGCCCCTGCCTTCTACAGCCGCCATTGACTCCCTTTTGGTGTCCAATGGATGTGATGAAGAAATGCTTCCTTTTCAATCAAGGCAGTTAGTCACGAGTGCTACTGTCCAACCGAGAGCATCTTCCAAAGTGCTAATGATGCTATTGTTTGGTTCCTTCAGAAAGCATCATTCTTGAAGTTTTTCGGCTACACTCATATTCCAGCACCATTCGTGCTGTTCAAGAGGATTTCACTTTCAGTTCAGAGAACAGTGACTTCTGTCTGAGAAAGGGAGATCTGATAGCCATCTTTCCTCCGATTGTTCATGGTGACCCAGAAGTCTTTGAAGCTCCGGAGGTAAGTCAGACTCAAGTCAGTCATTGCTGCTGCTTAGACAGTGTGAGCTCATGCCCCTTCTTCATTATCTCTATTTCTTCTTCTTATTGCCAGTTTGCTCCAGAAGAGATTTGAGACAGCTTGATAACTTCTGTTTTTCTAATAGGAAAGTTTTCCTCTTTACTGAAGTGTTTTGGAAAGATCCATCTTTAGAAGACTGTGTGACCAATAAATTGAAATGCAGGAATCAGACTAAATGCTGTTTGCTTTAAATGAAATGAACAATGTACCTTGGCCACTATTACCTTTAGGACAAATTTAGTTTCTGTTTGACAGAGAATGACTGAACACCATGGAGGGCTAGCTATTGACAGGTGGCACAGACAATAAATAATGACAACTCTTTTATTAAGTATCTTCAAAGTGGACTTCAGTTTCCCAAAGACAAATGCCATCCTCGTTATAGTTAAGCCCAATACTTTTTCACTAAAGTTGCATGCCCCTTCTTGATCAATTAGTATGGCATTATGAACTTGAGATTGTAAAGCTGCTGCTCACGGGTGAAGCTCTGAGGGTAATTGTGTCATCTCCCTGTATTTTTTTTCTGAAGCTGGAGTTAATGAATATCAAAGACTGGAAATTAATCCACCCTGGCTCATCCCTTAATACCACTTCAGAGATTCACCACTTGCATGCAAATTGAGTGCAGTCATATTCTTCCTATGCTTCTCATGAAGTAATGTAATGTTGCTGTAGCAGTTTTTGTATATACAGTGCTTTTTTTTTCTAAAGGGGAACTTCTGTGCTCTTTTTTGAGCACTTTATAACTGGGCCACTTTTAAACCTCAATTTCTAAATTACATGTTTTGCAGCCAGGCTGAATTACAATATTTTTGAATTTTGGAAATTAATAAGAAGAGATCAGAGATCAAATAACAGTAACATAATATGCATTTATTTCATCAGCAAAAGTAAATATCTTAGTGTGGGAATGTATTACTATTTCTATATGTTTGAGAAGCTGCATTATATGAATGATGATAGCCAGGAGGATGTAGAATGTTAGCAAGTGAATGAACATAGCAAGCAATAAGCTTCATCTACACATGTGTAAATATAAAAAAATCCACTCATAAGGAGATATTTAATAAATAAGGCAAACATATAGTTAATATCTGAAAAAATTTCCAAATATCAAAATAATTTCATTTATATCTGCAATTTTTCAATTACATTATACTTATTTTTTTCATTGTGATTATTCTGCTACTAAGATTACTATTCATGTCGTGACAGTTAAATCAATATTAAAGTTAGCAGTGAACACTCAACAAATGTCTACCAGAGTGCCACTGTCTTTGTGACACTGTTTTATTGTGGTTCTCTTAGTTCCCACTGCTCTTCACCCCCATGATAAAAAGAGCTTAATTTAGAAATAAAGGGATTTAAAAACCAAAGCTAACAAACAGAAAATATTTAAAAATTTTTTTGTGTGGAATACTAAGTGGCAATGACCCAACTATACATAATAAATCAACCAGTCTTAATAGTAAATCGTAAGAATTTGCCTCATACTAAATCGGTAGAAAAATAAAAATGCAACATTATGAATATTGATTTAGCATCATTCAAGTAGCTCTGCTTGAGTTTATGAGCACTGTTTAGTCTTTTCAAGACTGAACATTAGCCAATTATACCTGGCCTATCTTAAAATTAACTAGCTAATATTTTGTCATGGTATTGTTTTCTTGAAATCAGTGTGGAATGCTGATAATTCCTAGCTTGGAAAAAAGATACATTTAAGAACCACTTTTATAGGGGCTGGAGCAGTGGCTTGGCGGTTACTGCATTTGCCCAGCATGCACAAGTACACAGGTTCAAACCCCAGCACCCACATACACAACTAAGTGTCAGAGCAATGGAAGCCATGTGAAAAACTCAATAAAAATTGATTCTCTCTCTTTAAAAAAAAAAAAGAACCACTTTTATATGATTGGCTAGGTCTTATTATTCATTCTATAAATATTTACTAAGTACCTACCACCATCAGATATATGAATTTATTCATCTGGTTCATGACAACCTAAGATGACAAGAAGAAGTTGCTATGTTCACATAGCATCCTAAACCACCATGCACTTATAGCAAAGAAGAGAGGAGAATTCTGGAAACCCCATCCATGGTCATTCACCACTGAGAACACTGGCCCAGGAGCTCATCAGAGACTCATACTCATCACTACCAGGCTTTGTAGCTTACAGACTTTGAGAAGACCGGATTTTAGATGTAGAAAACAGACAGGAGCCGTCTGGCCAAAAACTCTGAATACAAGTGTAGCTGCTCTTGGAGGACACAGAGAGGACATAGAGACCAAAGAGCCTTAATAGAATAGAGCTTCTCTTAACCTACCAAGGCTTGGTTTCAGAATGTCTGAGCTCCAAAGATCCTAGAATATTGCAGTCCCAAACAGGCTGTGATTTTCACACTTTAGGGCTTTTGCACCCACATTTCTTTCTTCTTTCATGAAATATCTCTCCCTACTTGTCCACCTAGCAAGCTACATATTGCTCCACAAGAAGTACCTTAATCACAATTTCTTTGTTGATGTCCCTGATTTCCATCTCATTCCTGAGGATTCACCATTGCCCACTCTGTGATGTGTACACAGTATTTTGCAGTTACTTCTTTCAGCACCCACACCCCCGCCAGGAGACTATCCACGTGGGCTAAATTATGAAGGGTTTACTGGGATAGATGAATGCACTGAAGATATACTCCAATGAAAACTTTAAATCAGGACAGATAGTGCACATTCAAGTATATACCAAGAGTAAACATAGAGCAAATAAAGAAGTGGCTTGTGCTGGACACCTTGGCACACAACTGTAATCCCAGCAACTCTGGAGGCTGAAGCACAAAGATTGCAAGTTCAAGGCCAGCCTCAGCAGCTTAGCAAGGCCCTACGCAACTTAGTGAGAACCTGTCTCAAAACAAAAAAATAAAAAGGTCTGGGGATATAGTTCAGTGGTAAAGCACCCCAGGGTTAGATCTCCTGTACCAAAAGAAGAAGTAGAAGGAGGAGGAGGAGGAAAACGGAAGAGAAGGAGAAGGAGGAGGAGGGTTTGTGCATAAGTATAGTAATCCATAATACTATTGAGGGTGGTAAGAATTATAGGGAGACGAAGTCCCAGAAGGCATCTCAATGGGAGCACCAGATACTGCTGAAGGAGGCCTCAGCTCTTGCAAACCATTAGATCTAGTTTGGCCAAGTCATTTTGATTCTTTGGTCTTTCTTTCTTTTCTTTCTTTCTTTCTTTCTTTCTTTCTTTCTTTTTTAAAGAACTGGCTTTAGAAAATTGAATTCTAAAAAAAAATGGTATAAGCAAAAAATATTTTGAGACCTTATTTGGCCTATAAGCTGCCAACACATAACTTTCGTGTTACAGATTCTTTTCCTGAATATTGGTTGCTTAGCTTACTGTAACGTTAAGCATTCATGTGGTTCTTGCCTGGGTGGGAACATAAATTGGCAAGTGAAATAAACAATGAGAGAGCAAAATAAATGCCTTTTATAACTCTTCTCCCTGCCCCCCTCGTGGTATACATGCTGTCCAACAGTATCTATCTGTTAATTAGCTAGGATTGAATATCATTTTATGTTTTTCTGAAATCTTCTCCAAATTTACATCTATTACTGACCAGAATTCATGTAACTGGCTATCAAATAATCAGAAGTAAATGGTGATGTTTTCTTTTCTGTCACAATGCAATGATATCCAAAACTGGAGCTATGGAGAAGACCAAGCCTGTTGTTTAACTTTTCTAGGTTGAGAAATACTAAAGGATAAAGGCAGTCTTGGTGACACTCTTAGGTTATATGGAAGACATAGCAAATAGTTAAGATGGCAATGCATTATTATCACTGCACTGCCCCCTATGGTGAAGAAACAGTGAAATGACAGTGGAATTCTAAAGACTTTGGTGTATACCCTCAAAAGGCTCTGAAGTTGGACGGTCACGTTTAACATCACGCAATTATGCCCTATGTACTTCTCAGAGTTATAGGCATAAAAAATGAGAAATAAATTTGAAAGCCTTTAAGAAAATCCTAAATCACTATAGGAATTGTGGTATCCATATTATTTTTATTATTATTTCTGTCCTTAGAATACACCAGTAATGAGTGATGAGGAAATAATCCAAATAAAGTTTGTCTATATTTCAAATAGGAATAAAGATTGTGTCATCTGTAGACGTCAAGGAAACAGATTGACATTGTGCATGGACCATCTCAAAAGCACTTCGATAGGCTAATGAGTGACACGGAAATGAAAAGAAAGGCCTCTGCCCTTAAGAGCCTACACTATAAGAGTTGAGCCTTGTCACATGGCTATGTTCTCATAGCCACATGCTCACAACTGACTTGCACCCAAGTCATGGAGATAAAAAGGAACTTGCACACTTTGTCATTTTGCCCCTCAGGAGGGTCATAACCAGGGACCGCAGTGCAACCCCTTAGTCATCCATTCAAAACACTGACAGATTGAATTTATTACTAGAAAGTCATATCTTTTGTCTAATTTCAATTGCTATACCCAACTTATAAATTAGATACAAGACATAATCATATTATGTGTCACCTACCTCAGGACCATGTTTTATAGCTTTGTAGCTTCAAGGCTTCTTTTTTTTTTTTTTAAGAGAGTGGGACAGTGAGAGAGAGAGAGAGAGAGAGAGAGAGAATTAGTTTTATTTAGTATTCTACGTGACTTTTTTGCTCCAACACTTCATTGTGTACGTGGGGCTGGGGTTGGGGTTCAAACCCACGTACTTGCCCACGCCAGGCAAGCACCTTAACCATCGAGCCACTGCTCCGGTCCCTCAATGCTTCTTATACAGTAAGTACTTTAAAAAATCTATTGAATCAAACCAAAAGCAGTATTTGGAAAATACAAATTAGGATGTTATGCAATTCTTCCACTGTCATGTATACCAAAAATTTTCCTCTATTCAGAAAACTGTACCCTTTATCCAATCTTGATTTCAAGTGTTTCAATATTATACCATTTCTACTATTTGGAAATACTGAATATTCATCTGCTTCTTATTCTCTACATAATGTTTTTTAAATCAATATCTATGTTTTTTCAAAAATTTGAATATTGGTTTTAAAATATAGCATTACTCTTGTGTGTTTATACATTAATTCGATAAGCAATCGTGGCACTTCTACTATGGGAAGTAGCATTGTGTTGGACGATTTAAAAATGTAGAGATAAATAAGACAGCATGCTAGAACCACACCCTTTGGGATTTCTTAACCATGCCATCATTTGTGGCTTAGCTGCAGCTCGCCTAGTGGCAAGATAGCTGTGGACGTTCTAGACACCACATTCTTCTGTCACCAGGCCAAGAGGAAGAAGGGTAATGAACCATTTCTTCTTTGGTTTTCTTTATAAGAGAAGAATTTCTTCTAGATGTCCCCATAAACTTTTCCCTCTCAGCACTGACCAGATTGGTTCATATACCCTGTCCCAAACCTGTCAGAGGCCACAGCAATGCCATTACCAGGGCAGGTGCCTAGACCATCTGCATGCAGTAGAATCATATTAGGGACCCAGAGGGGCAATAGAGAATTTCAGTGCCTTACACATTTTCTTATTATTTCTCTGTTATCATCCAATTAATTGATCCTCTTTATTTATGAAGCATTGAGCTTATTGTGATCACTGCATAGGATTTAATTCACCATGATGAATCCTAAGTTTAAGTAGATCAAATGAATGGATACATCTTGTGCTTGCTGACCCTTTGTTTTCTGTCACTGTGACCCAAAAATCTCAGCAGTGAAATTATAATATATTATCTCTTTTTTACAAAAACCAAACTATAGCCCTAGCAAAAGCCATCCGTCCTTCCTAAAGTTAATTTCTGTTCAGGTTCTCTATGCTTGAGCAATGGAACAAACGAGACATAAATTTTAATTCAAAAATATACTTATGCCCATGTGATGATGGTCACAGAGTAAAAGACATTGGTCATTTGCCTTTTAGTGTCACAAAATAAACAACAAAATAGAAATGTCTAAGATGTTTATAATGAGGAAATTAAATAGAAGGTGGCAGAAAACCAGAAGAGTGGCATTGATTATAAATGCTGACTCAAAGTCTTGGGCACTGTGGTCTCTCTCAGAGGGTAGCGTGATGATTTTTCACAAAGAACCTGAAGAGCCTTTGTGGTTTCTGGTTTATTTATGACATCAGGACACTGTGTAGTCACAGCCTACGCTGTCTTCCTTTTGCATTTTCTGGCTTAAACACTGAAACTATAGTTAGTTTCTAATAAAGCATTTTATAGCCAAGTTCACTTCCCCAGGGGCTCTGGGGAAGAGTTCTAGTCTCCTTAAACCGGTCAGCAGGAAGGATAAAGCACTAAGATAAGCTCTGACAAGTTGGCCTGGGCCCCAGGAGTGGAAAAAGTTCACCAGGACAGTTTGTTCCATAGAGTATTGTCCTCAGTGACAGTGTATGTCAACAGAGGATGCTCTTGTTCCTTACTACAGGGATGATATTTTGGTTTAGCACCGATCAGATGCTATTTGGATATATCCCAGAACTGGCATGTCAGGAAATAAAACTATTATAAAACTGCAGATTAATTTTGTCAATATCATTGCATATGCAGGTTAGAGGGGAACAGAAACTATACAGAGTTTTTCTAAGCTAAAATACTTATCAAAATAAGTATTCTAGATCAACGAGGGTAAGCCCAATGCTATTAAGGAAACGATTCACTGATGCTCACCACACTGGCATTGAGTAAGAAAATTGAATCATCTGTGATGGCCTGAGAATCTGTCCATGTGTTATAGGGTTTTCGCCATAACCTGAAATGGAGCTTACCTACTTCTCTGCACTGGACTTCATGTAGTTTGCATCAAACTTGTGTGCCAAACAGGACTAATGTTAATGAGCACCAACTATAGGAACTACATGATCATTTTCATGCAAGCCACAAGCAACAATCAATGGTTGAAATAAGGTCACTCAGTCTCCTCTAAGAAACTCAAGGGAGGATTGAACTATAACCCTTTGGTAGCATGGCAAAATTAGGAAGGTGAGCTCAAACACCCCAGATTAACCAGTCTCATAATTTCCTAGAGCAAGTAATAAAATTTATTTATGAAATATATCAGAAACTCCTGCTACCCTAGAGTTAACCCAAAGAAGTTCAGTGTAATAGAAATTTCACAGGAGAAATTCACTTAAACATCTGAAAATAAGTAAAATTGGTTTTTCAGCTTAGGTTCTCTCTGGTCCTTTATCTGAATCTTATTATTTAAAATTATTTAATGGAAACATAAACACTGAATCGAAAAGTCATAGTTTTTACTCTTCAAGAGCTGATTAGGAAGGGACAAGATAAAAAGCCAAGTAAGGATCCACAGTTAGGCAACTCCTAGGGCTATTAGGATTCCTTACTCCATATGACAATGGCAACAATACAGTGGTCCCCTACCCCAAAGTAGTATATCAAGGGCTAATATGTCAAGACCCACCTTAGAGCACAAAAAGTAGAGATATAACTTCTATATTTAGAAAGCTCAGTTGGATGGCCTATGGTTTGAACATGATTTGTCCCCTCCAAAAATCATGTTGAAGTCTGCCATTTGGGCACTGGGGAGGTGATACCTTAAAAGGTGTCAATGCCTTCCTTCTGACTGACTTGACTTAGCTACCACAAGAGTGGGTTATTATAAAGTTAGCATGCCTCTTCCAAATGTTCCTACTTGCCCTTCTGTTTTCCACCATGAAGTCAAATAGCACAAGACCCTCATCAGCACGGTGTTCTTGAACTTCCCAGCCTCTAGATCATGAGGCGAAAATAAACATCCTTTATAAGTAGTTCCTCTCAGATATTCTGTAATAGCAACATAAAATTGATAAATGCATTAGGAAAGAAATATGAATAGGGAAGAGAAGTCATATGGGTGCTTAGACTTCACTCGGCTATGGGAAAGTAATTTCCTAGTAGCCTTTGAGACTTGTTTTTCTGTTTTCTTTTTGTGGGGGTTGTTTTAGGATTCGTTCATTGAAGTTTGTGAATGATTTGCACATAGTCATGTTTTACTTTCTGGTGTTGGCTGATTAAAAGGAGCCTTATAGGACTGGCAGGAAAGTTAGGAGCTTTGTGAATCTGAACTTAAACTATTTCATATAAAATTTTAATTTTGATCCTGTCTGTTGTTCTTTATAGGAGTTTAGGTTTGATCGTTTTATTGAAGATGGTAAGAAGAAAACCACCTTTTTCAAAGGAGGCAAAAAACTGAAGTTTTTCATAATGCCATTTGGATTTGGAAGCAGCAAATGTCCAGGTCGATATTTGGCAGTTATTGAAATGAAACTGTTGTTGATTATATTTGCAACTTATTTTGATTTTGAAATGATTGATAAGAAGCCTATCGGATTTGACCACAGCCGCTTATTGATTGGTGTTCAGCATCCAGATTCTGATGTTTTATTTCGGTACAAGACAAGATCTTAGAGAAGCCAAAAGGGAAGAAAAGAAATCTATCAAAATGAACCTAAATGTCCTAGCTTATCTATCTGTTTTTAATTTCTGAAAATACAATTGCTATGTGTTTAGGATGTGCCAATTTATACCTGATCTGAGATCAGTCCAGTTTGTACTTGATCACAAAGTCTATCATAAAATAAAATGGGATGGTATCGTAAAATGTACGTCAAAATCAACTTCATGATAAGTTCAAAATAGCTTGTTTTTAGTTTTTACTTATTACAGTTTTCATCTGTTATCATGACTATATCTTCACAGCAATAAGTTTGGCAGTGTAAATTTTTTTAAGTCACTTAAATTCTTTGCTAATATGTAAAAGTACATTTTATGTTCTACTGGAAAATTGTGTTGGAAATGGACGCAGTCTAACAAATTCCAAATTCTCAGAGAACAAGGAAATTAAATTTCCATGAGCTACACTGGATGAAAATGTTCCCTTCAAGTATAATATCAATAATATCTATATTGCCAGGGTACATTTGCATTAAATGAGTTTTGCAGTAGATTAAATGCTTCAACTTCACTTCAATATTTAATCATCCATAAATGCTCCTTATTACTTTGTGTACTATGGCTCAATGGAACAAAATTTCTTGTTATATAAGACCTCTCATGTTCAAGTTAGATACTGATAAGATTAAATGTATAAGAAAACACAAAGCCTATTATATATTCAGCAATTGGTCCAGGCATTAGTAATAGATTTTTATAGGAGCAAATGTTGAAATCATTGCAGCATTGATTTTAGCATTTGGTCTTAGTATAAGCTCTAGGGGTTACACCAACATTGCAATGAACCCTTTCTTTAATGCTTCCATTGATATAAATGAAGAGACAAAATAGTATTTGTTATAGACAGCTCTCCTTTTTTAATTTATAATATTTTGAATTATAGTATTATATAATGCAGTATAATTTCATATGACACAATGTAGTAGCATTGTGTTATCAATTCAAAGATTTATAATATGAGATTTCCAGTGGTTGACATTTGACATAATTGATGATATAATATATAAACAGTCAAAGCAGGTAATTAAACTCAGTTAATTCATGCTGCCTTAATTATAAGTTCTAATAGTTCAGAAATTTGCTATTTTTTAAACAAGTAATTGATTTTTAAATAGCATTATAAAATGTTTATTATACTTGATAAGTAAACAAGATAGTTTGATATCTCTTTTCACCTTAAGTACATGCTCTGAATATTTTTTTACTAACGGTCTGTTGCCATGAAATTTGGTTTTGCTTGATTGAAGATGTCTTTATTTTCACTCTCACTTTTTTTTGAAAATGACCATTTATAATTGTATAAGTTTATTGGACACAAATGATGTTATGACTTTGGAATACAATGCAGAATAATTCAATCAAGCCAAATAACACATCCATCACCTCAAATATTCAATAATTTTTGTGGTAGGAACACTTAAATTTATTCTCTTAGCAATTTTGAAACATACAGTATTCTCTTGTTAACTACATACACCACACTGTGTAATGATCTCAAAACGAAAAAAGAATTCCCCCAGCTGAGATTTTATACCCTTTGGCCATCATCTCCTGATGCTCCCCACCCTTCCGCGCCTCTGTGGCTACCATTCTGTTCTCTGCTTCTGTGAGTTTGATTATTTTAGATTCTCTGTGTAAGTGAGAATATGTGGCATTTGTCTTTCTGTGCCTCGCTTTATTTCACCTAGCATAATGTTCTCTATTTCCATCCATGTTGTCACAAATGACAGTATTTCATTCCTTTTTTTTAAGGCTGAGTAGTGTTTCATTGCGTATACATACCTTGTCGTCTTTATCTGTTCATCTTGTGATGGACTCGTAGGGTGATCCCACAACTTGGCTATTGTTAGTAGTGCTGCAGTGAACATGGGAATGCAGACATCTCTTCAACAAACTGAGTTCAACAAACTGATTTTAGGTCTGCAGGGTTAAACCCAGAAGTGGGTTTGCTCAGTGTCCTCCTTCTTGAAAGGGGTTGGTGTTGCTGAATGCACAAGTCTAGGTTGATAGCAATTTCCCCACAGCACTTTAAAGATGATGCTCGTTCCGAAGGCTTCTGTTTTTGTTATTGAGGAGTTACCTGTTAGCCTGCCACTTCTCTGTGACCACTTTAACTTGTTCTGTTGGCCTTTGTGTCCCTAGCTTCTTTCTGTTATCAAGCTTGCATGACACATGCTACTCCTTGAATCTGAGAACGAGGTGTTTCAAGTCTGAAGTATTCTCAGTCCTTCTCTCTTTGGTAACTTTTCTCACACTCTATGTTACATCTTCTAACTGTACCTTCCATGTTGTATGAACTTTTCTTCCCATATTTTCTCTGTCTCACTACATTTGAAGTAATTTCTTTAGATTTCCAGTTTTTTCCATATAGTACATCTAATCTGCTCTTCAACATATATCTTAAGTTTATTTCTTCCTCCTTCTTATTTTAGCTTCAGGTTATTAGGGTTGGGTAATCATACTTCTTATACTCCTTAGTTCTTGGTATACAATTATAGTTGGTATAAGGAGCACCCCTCTGGCTTCATTTACTTATTCCATTTTATCCCTAATCATTGACATCATACCCCTCCCCATCTCAGACAAGCATCCTGTGGTGTTTGATGTGTATTTTTATGTGCACGCTTTTATTGTTTTTTAAAGAGAGAGGGACAGTGAAAGAGACAGAGAAAGAGAGAAACGACTTTATTTAGTTTTTCACATGGCCTTCATTGCTCCAACACTTAGTTGTGTATGTGGTGCTAGGGTTTGAACCCGAGTCCTCGTGCTTGCCAGGCAAGCACTGAAACTGCTGAGCCACCGCTCCAGCCCCAAGTGTATGCTTTCATAAAACGTTTATGACTATCTTGAGTGCATGTTTTTAATTTACATAAATATGTTTTCTATAAATCATATCCTCAAGTTCCTTATTAAGTTGTATGTTTTTAAAGATGTGTTCGTATTGCTTTATACATATTTACTCTATTGCTCCTAATGGCAGCATAGGATTCCAAAGTGTGCACTTGCCACGTTTTAATGATCTGTCCAGCCAGCGATGGGCCCTGTGTCAGTGGGACAGTTAATGTGGGGAAAAAGCCAAATCAGACCTTCAAAACTCTCCCACCCCATGCTCCCACTACTGTGCCAGCCACCCTCAGCTCTGGGCTGCTACAAACCCTGGCTCCAAATGTCACACCTCACACATTTAGTCCATGGCAGTCTTCACTCTCCCTAAGACATTTCAAATTTGTTCCATCCATAGATCCATCTGTCCTCCTCCTTTCTGTGGGGTCTCCACAGTGGATTTTGTGTCAGAGTGGCAATCTCCAGTTGAGTTTCCTAACTTCAATAATTACATTTTTTTCAGTTTGATAATTCTCTTTTGTTCTTCGTTTCTGCCTGATTATATATATATATATATATATATATATATATAATCAAGATATATATATATCTTGTTTCTTCATTATATATTATATGTATATATATATATTTAGGTGCTCTTTCATTTCTTTAACTATATTAAGCAAACATACTTTGTATTCTGCTTCTGATATTTCCAGTTCACTCGTGTTTTGTGAGTCTGACTCTAGTACTTTTTTTTTTTTTTAACCTCCTTGGTATGGCTTGATTACCACGCCCACTTTCCTTGGTCTCTAGAATTTTTTTTTTTTAAGACCAGGGTTTTAAAAGTTTCTTCCTCCAGAGACAATGTGTGTTTGCTTTTGTCTGACTGCTGATGCTACTGTCCAACTCGGATCATTTGGAAATTTCAGCTTGAGTATTTGGGACTATACAGGCATTGTGAATTTAGCCCTAGGTCAAGTAGACTGTAACCTCATGATTAGGAATAGACAGGACAGGCATTTGCATGTTTGTTTCACCCAGGCACAAGGCTGAGATAGGCAGATAGGCAGATTCGCTCACGTTTCTCTGCATAGCAAAGTGTCTTTCTTATCCCACCTACAAAGTGTATTGGCTCTACAGGGTCTTGAATTTCACACACACACACACACACACACACACACACGTGCGCACGCACACGCACACACACACACACACACTTAAGCCCAGATCGGGCCCTAGTCTTTATCTCCTAACTTCCACAAAGCATAGTTCATTCACTCTGTAGTATTATACTATGACATCTAGTCCACTATATTTCCTGAAGTGGAAACCTTCATATTCTTTTCTTCACCCTGAAGCCTCTACATTCTTAAATTCAACTTAGTAGTACACTTCCATGATTTTGTAGCAGAGGGAATATGAGAAATTATTGCATTCTGAATTCTGCTTAATGTATAATTAGAAGTCACACAGGAATTTAGAGTAGAAAGTAAGAATAAGATGAGAGATAAGATCATGTAAAAGGAATGGATGGTAGATCCAAAAAAAAAAAGATAGTCATGTTATAAACTTAAATCCAGTTATTAAAATGTTTATGAATAGAAAAAATATGAAGAAATCAGTAAAAAGACATGGATTCTGAGACATAATTGGTTTGTTATCATCAAGTTATATTGCCTCTGGGTGCTTCCGTGTCCTCATTTGTGAAATAAAAATAATAAGGCCTTTTGACACGTTGGGTTCATTGTAACAATTGTACACCATGACATGAATGAACTTATTCTGAAAAATATAATGCAATATAAAATTACTAAATTTAGCAGATACTTAAATAATTTTGTGCCTTTTAAAAAATATTCTTATGTATCTTCTTAAATGGAATAATTTTAGTCATTCATTAATTCATTATTCATTTATTCAACCAAACATAGAGTATTTCCTGTATTCTAGAGATGATACTATGCAGTGAATTATCCAACAGATATTGTAATACTGATAACAAAAATAGCCAAAACCAAATGATCGTTGAGGCTCCAGGAATTTTTGAAACTATTTTATATATTGTAAAAATCCATCTTTTCAATTTTTATAATGTCACCTAAGTTTTAAAGTAAAGGAAATAAATAATAGCTAAGGTATCATTTCACATCAATGACCAATAACAATGAAGCTTCATCTGGTCAGAAGAAGCTAAATGCCCTGAAGGATTTTTTTTAAAGCCATTTACCACTAAATCCGGCTTGCTGATAAGGAATCTGTGTTTGAACTTTTATCTGCCTTGTTTTGTCCTTCCTGGCTTACTTCATGATATCACATGTACTTTATCATTAAGTTTTGAGTCAAAAGGCAAAGGAACTTCTTGCTCAAATTTTACATGATTATTTGTTCTTATTTCACCAAAAAAAATGATTTCGGTAACATTTCCTTTAAGCATCTTCTAATTTAACAATGGAATCTTAGAACTCATCAGACCAAAGCACCAAGTTCATCCAGGTTTTGATCTCAGTATTAAAGAATGGCAATAATTATATAATTAAGAACTTCATGCCCTGAAAATGTGTATTTTGATAACCTATTAAATTTGCCAATGTTGCACACTACTGTTTACTTGTACTTCATTATTGGGTATTCCTATTCATACACTCAATTAAGAAAAAAGTGAACACGGCAAGTTTACATTCCGTATAGCATTATTTTAAATTAAAATGCATGGTCTCATAAAACTCTGTAGTATTTACCTAAAGCAATATTACTTACTCCACTTCGTAGTGTTAACCTAAATCATTGATTATTGAGGCTTGAACTTTTTAGCTTAAATGTTTATTTTGTTTATATTACTTTCTAGGCTATGTTAAATTTAATTGGTGAAAATTCAATTCAGCAGTTTTAAATAGGTGATAATTTGCCCATGGTTATGTTTTAAAATGGTTTTTAGGCAGAAAAAAATGCTAGGAATTATAAAAAATAGTCCAGATATATTTGTTTACTATTACCTTTAATTGTTAAAATGACATATATGTGGATCTATAAGGAAGCCAGTTAAAGGTGTTAAATAAGAAATGCAAATATTTGCAAATGTAATATTTAATATTATTTATTTACAACAAAATCTCAATAAATCAGCTTTTGGATCATAGATGAATGATAATGCCGCCTTATTTCTCCACTAAGAACTAATTGAGTGACAGAATATGTGATCACAATAGCAAATTATTTGGAAAATTATTTTGCTGTCTAAATACCCCCATTCCCCTCTCCCTCCCTCTGGTATTCATATATTCTTTTCTGATGCATTCTCTAAAATACATTATTTGCTATGTTCAGAACATTTTTAACATATTTTAGCTTTATTGTTAATATTTGAGTAAAAATAGAACTGAGAAATATTACTAAGTTTGGTAATATTTATTTTAGGCTGGTTGAGCTAACATTCTTAATACTATTAGTCTATGGAGAGAGACAGGAGAACAACAGGAAAGGGGAGATATCAATAGATGTGATTTTGTCTTCTGCAGTTTTCTTTAGCAGAGATAATGGATAAAGCTTAGTAATATTTGGACAGTATTCAATTTATTCATAAAACTGAAATGAAATCAATAAAGCACATAACACAGAATGCAGTTAATGACAATGTGAATACAAAGGAATGAAAAGTGGGTCTTTCAGCAATTGTGCCCTCAGTATTTCACTGGGACACTTGACTTTTCTAAAGAACATCCACTACTGTTTTATAGGAGCTCATCTTTGAAGGTGGGAAATGTTAGAAGGTGCTCCTGTTCATTTGAAGTAGTCACTTCAGTTATTATTTATTTACCAACAAGGGCAAATTGCCCATTAAAAGGGTAATCTGTCAAATAATTATCTTTGCTTTCCATTTTATTCAATAAAACACTAACTGGGTAAATAAGGATTTGTAGAACTTCCTGGAATTAACCATGATCAAGTGAGTAATAATGTGCATTTTTTTAAAATTTAGGATAGAACTGGATGGAAAATATTGATGGTGATGCTAAATTTTTCAAAGAGAATTTGGTATTGTTTATTATGATTGAAAATAAAGTTTATGTTCTCAGTTCCTAAATGTTTTGATTTTTATAAGGAGAGACATGAAATATCACAGACTACACAGAAGGTACATGTTTAGAGATACAATCATGAAGCATTTTATAACCCTTACAGCAATTTGTGCTTATAGGAGAAATTAGAGAAATGAAAAAAAAACACGTAAAGGTATTACTGTCTAGTGATTAATTATTGAGTCAAATTTAAACATTCATAAATAGGAGGAAAGCACTAGTTGTAAATTTTTGTTTTTAAGAGAACACCTATTCCACGTAACTTTTATTTATAAGAACTAGCCACTGCAGTTAATAGAAATTGTATGTCATTATTACCTGATAACTCAAACATTTTACTAAATGCTTTTGTCTTTTATTGTTAAAGTTTAAGTGAAATGTGTTTCAATTCTACAATTCTAAGACCTAACACTATAAAGTTACATAAGTGTCTTTGTTTTATACCTTAAATGGAATATTTTAAAAAGTATTTGAAATCACTTTTGAATTTTTAATAAAGATTATAGTATACGTGTAGTAGTACTTCCTCCATGTTGTACAATTAGACATTCATTTTTGAAAACCTTTTATTTTGAACTAATTTAGATTGACAGGAAAGTTATAAAAAACCTCATCTTTAGAGAAGCACATAGTCAGACTAAACAATATTTGCCAAAAGTTAAATAAAGGAAGGATCCAAGCATTTAAGCAGTTGAAGGTCTTCATTAATCCTTGACCTTCAGGGATGATTGACAACAACTATCCTCTTGGGCAGCAAAGAACAACTGAATAGCAGAGATAACTGGAGTATCTACATCAAGACGTCACCTACATCTTCCATAGTTCAAACAATTGTTTTTTGTTTTATAAAAAACAATTTTCTAAGTTCCTCAAACAGCTTAATTTGTTGAGTAATGATAGATTTTTTTTAAATCCCCTTTTGAGAAACCTATACTTTAAATATGTGTATGCTGGATGTTTCTCCAAAAGAAATTTAAAGTAAGTTATGTAGACCCAGGCATTAATGGACTCCACTTCCGTATTCATCAGACATTAAACAAACAGATATCCTTTCACCTCCTTTGTGTTTCTTTAGAGGCCTTACTAAGAAAATTATTTCTTCCATAGAAGTCTCAGATGAAGGGCATAGGCTTAGACTAGCATCTGAATTTGGACCATAATACTGCAGAGAAACTGTACATGGCAAATGTAGCTGTACTTACTTGAACAGACAATGCATGATTTAATGTTTTAACTAGCTAGGTACATAATCCGATTGTCTCTCTTAAGAAGATATTATTTATCTTCTCTTTTTAAACCAAAGATAAGGATATTTAACAGAAAAAATCCTTGCTTGAAATTCTTCAGTAAT
The DNA here is from genome assembly GCA_004027875.1 of Aplodontia rufa. Taxonomy (NCBI): domain Eukaryota; kingdom Metazoa; phylum Chordata; class Mammalia; order Rodentia; family Aplodontiidae; genus Aplodontia; species Aplodontia rufa. The sequence continues at coordinate 96,434 of PVKS010002793.1, forward strand.
TGGCAAGGCAGAATAAATGCATAAAATGAGGTTAAGCCATGAACACATTTTTTATGTTTAAATCTAAATTCTCATCTCTAAACACCTCTATTAACAGCAGATTTGAGTTGTGACCATCCTCCTAATAAAAAATGAAATCTCTAAGATTGAGAAACACTTGTAAATAATGGATCCTTTAAATATCCCTGAACTTTATTCTAAAACTTAAAAGGAGAAATAATAATTGCTTTATATAACCACTGATACCATTTTAGCATTTGATGAAGATGTTAATTTATGGTTGGTTAGCAGTTTATGGCTGTCATTAGTTTTTCAGTTTGGTCCACATTAGAAATCTATTTTTCTTTTTTATTTTAATCTGAGACAATTATATAAAGATATGGTTATGTTTTATCTGAAATGTATCATTCTAGTATAGCATTTCAAATTATTCACAGATCATAGTTCTTATATGTGCATATATGAATTTAAAAATACAGCAATAAAATGCTTGAAACAGATCATAAATTTGCTTCATATTTTATTGCATCTCTGAATCAGGTTGAGAAGACAAGGGCAACTATGGTCTTTGGGAAAGAATTAACTCTTTCTCAAACTGGGAAGGAGAATGATATCACATTGTGCATAATTAAATCCAACTCATCAAAGCATCCTGGTGACTTGTAAGATGGGCTTGTGCATCATCTATGTAGTATGTGCGTGGGAGGTGACTGTAAAGTTCTCTTTCCTTTTGCAGTCTTTCTAACCTTCCCAGTGCAGTCATTTCTTTCCAAAGCTCTCTTTTCTGTACTTCTGTATTATCCGAATTAGGGAGTACTGGAAAAGGGAAGCAAAGAAAAGTCTCTCTCTCTCTCTCTCTCTCTCACACACACACACACACACTCACACTCAAGGGTACCTGATAATCTTGCGACAGCACAGGAAAGTCTTCTGGATTATATTAAGGTGAATAATTTAGAAAAAGTGGCAGAATTTAACCGAAATGAAACCTTGGGGAAGGCCAGCAAAGAGCTTTTCTGCCTCGTGAGAAATCGAGAGTCGAGAGGTTCTTTTTAAGTTTTAAACTGGGGCACTTCAGCAAAATTCCCAGGTTGGAGTGGCTGCGCAGTGCTTCTTAAAAACCTGACAGGTATGCTTGAACCCACCCTACCGCCGGGGCACGGGGAACAACCCGGATCCTACTAACACCACCGCCAAAGAGTTGAAGGCAGAGCCCCTCAAGTTCGCGTTTTGTCCTAAGGAATTTCAAGGGTGGACAGCAATTGCGCCCGCAGGAGGGGCCCAAAATGCCAGTTTAAAGGAAGCGGGGTAGAAAAGGTGCTCTTTGACCGCAGATCAGGTCTCTCTCGGGTAGCAGAGCGAAATCAGTGCGGTGGGCTGGCTCGTTGTAGGCATCTTTCTCCAAGGCTACCCCTCCCTCCTCCAGCCAGGCCAGGTGCCCAACAGAAACACTTGGCCAGACCTGAGACCCAACAGACTCCTTGTTATTCGCACAACCTACAGAACCATGGTTCTAATATACACACTGAACGACCAGAAGAGCAGAGATCTGGTCCAGCGAAAGGAACTCTCATCCTGAAAGTTATTTCTACTCTTAAACTGAAGTTGCTGCCCCCTGGTTTTCTCTCCTAGAGTGCCTAATGTTTGATTTAAAAGGCTGAGTTTAAATCAACCTACAGCTCATTGGCTTGGTAAATCCAGGGGCTTTCGAGATATAAATGCCAACGCAAAGTGCACAAGAGACAGGCAAGATTATTTTGCGCCCCACCACCTCCTCCCCGCACACAATGTTAATTGATGTAAAGTTTCCTGGCACTTGGATAATTTAGTCTGACCTGCATTTTAATCAAAAGAAAACTTATTTTGTTTCTGATGTTTAGGTTTTGCGATTAAATTTTATGTAGAGGGATCATTGTTTAGTTGGTTCCTTGCCCCCCACCCACCACTTCCCCAGCTGAATCACAGTTTCATTAAAGGTTGGACTAAGGAGCCTCGCCTGACCAGGATTCATTACCTCCCGAATTCCAGGGGCACACTTTCCGATCTCCACTCTCTCCCTCGCTCCGCGGGCCAGAGCCGCCACAATGTGATGCGAGCCGGGAAGTGAACTCCCATCATTATTTTTCAAAGTCTAGGACGTGTATTATCCTTTTTCCTAGCGGTAATTAGTTACCATAGCATCTAATACGTAAATGTGCCCAGAGCACACCATTAACAGTTAAACGGAGGATTCAATTTAACACATGATTATATATTTCATAAGTCATTACATTGGAAAAGTCAATGCCACTCATCCTGGAGCAATTGCAGGGTCAGGGTCGCTAGGAAAGGTTAGGTCCTGGCTTAGGTGACCAAGGGTGCGGAAAAGGGATCTCCGTGAGCCTGGGTTTTTCCTAGTGTACTGTCCGCTGGCTGTGAGGCTTGGTAGTTGGGGCCACAAGAGGGAGAAGAATTTCCGTACAAACCAGGGTCTTGGAGGGGTTGCCCAGTAGCAGAGTCCAGAGCACGCAGCAGAGTGCGCACAGGCGCAAGAAAGCGTGCGCGCGCGCGCAGGCACACACCGCCACCACTGCCACCGGAAGAGCAGAGGAGGGGTAATTAGGAGGCTTTCTGAAAATGACCATTTGTTGGTCCTGTAGTAAATAAAAAAGACTGCAGCTTTTGTCTGTGTCCAGTGTCAAGAAAGACACAGCAAAGTGGAACTCAAGATTTTCCTGGGACTCATCTGCCCACTCTTAGTTCCCTAAGGAACCCAGGCTTAGGGATTGGCCAGGGGATGTGAGCCTGGTAAAAGCATCTTCAGGTGCAGTGGATGCCAGAGAAGCCTGGAATATGATCCTTTGTATTCTGGCAAATGCTGGGGTCATAGGGGCCAGGCTGCAGCTCTAGTCACTTAAGCAACAACACACTGTACCCCCTGGTGTTCAGTCACCCAGTCCCGAGGTGGTTGCCCTTGAGGTGCAGACATTTGGGACCCAGCCCAACAGTGTGTGGGCCAAACTCTCCAGACAAGCAGAAATTCAAGGCTCAAACCTCAGAAGCAGTGTGTCCTGGGTGTTTAGTCAGGAGGAGGAAAGTGTTGTCTCTCCAATCATTGTTTTTCTCCAAAAGCTGCTGCAGCATAAACTTTGGAAAGGTTAGAGTTAGAACAGAAAGGACCACCTAATTCAAAGACCCTTCTGTTATTTTGGATGTCCCACATTATTCTTACAACCACATGCTGAAACTCTTGGGTATGAAAAGAAGGTTGATTTGTCTGAAATTATTACAATGAAAACAAATATCATTATCCCTGCTACACTTAATAGTTAGACCTATTCATCTGACATTTCAACTTATTCTCAACATACCTCTCTTGCTCCCATCCCATCCATTTCAAGTCTCTTCAGGATCGAGCCTTGGGGTTTAGTGATTAAAGGATAAGCCTGTCTTTTTATCCTTCTGAATTTCAAGATTTGTTGTTCTGTTCAATTTCTAATAGTATTTGAACAGTGCAAAGGTTGTAGAGGAAGGATTTCAAGGAGGCCTTCTTAATAACGAGATATATTAAGCAGTAAATCTTGCAGCAAATGTGTCCCTACAATGTTAATATGCAAAAGAAAAAAAAATCCGACTGGTGGTGGCTGTGGTTAATTCCTAATCAGAATGATGGACAGCAGGGCCAGAACAATACAAACTAATGGCTGTGTTGCTGATCACTTTACCCCTTGATTAAAGACACCCAATTATGGCGCAGAACAGTGTCGTAATTATGTTTCTTAATCACATCCAGGAGGTTTAATTGCCTTAACGATGTGTTTCATTAAATGAATTTAGGTATTATAGTCGACAGTTTTCATACACAGTTGTTTTCAAATTAACATAATATTAGACATCGTCATGGAAATTGTTTTAATAATCATAATTAGATGCACCCAGGCTTTGTCTGGTAAATGCTAAGAGACGGATCTTCTCCTGCCTGGGGGCTGCCCTGGTCTCATCCCTTTCTCTACCCCCACTCCCAGACTGGGAGGGCTCCAGCTTCAAGGCCCAGTGCTGTTATGTTTTCTGAAAACTTACAGGTTCTGATTAATCTTCTTTGAAGGCAAGTGGAGCAGAAAATATCCTCCCTCACCCCCCACTAAGTTTGATGGCATTTAGGGATATCTTCATGAGCTGTGGCTACACAGACAAAAATGCATTTAGCATACTGGGTACAGAGGAAACACTATGACTTAACACCACATCGCCACCACCATCACCACCATCTCTATAACCTCCACTACTATACAAATCACACCTTCTACACTTGAGAGCAATATAGAGGACCAAATACAAGCTTATCCTTCATTCTTCAGTAAATTACATGCCCAACCCAATCCAAATATGTAAAAAAAAAAAAACTCATTAACAAGCAACACCTACATTAAACTGAAAATCTCTATAGGCATTGTTTACACTATGTAATTCAACCTAGTCCATTGACTCTTTTATCACAAAACAAGTGAAACACCACATTAAAATCAGTGTCCAGAGAATTCAAATCCATCTTTTTCCTTGGCCTTCAAGTATTTGGAGGTAGAAATTTTGATCAAAGACTCTGTAAGAAACTTCACCCATTTTGTTGGGTTCTGGCATGAGTTATCAATGTCGTTCAAGTAGAAAAGAATTCCAGGGAAAGGATGACCTTTTAAGTTCATTCCAGCAGCCAAGAACTTTGGACCTCTCTTTGCATGGCCAGGCCTAGCAATTGCCCTTTTAACAAGTAAACAAGTAAACTAGGGCTACTCCTAATTGTGCCTCCCTGACAAAATTTCAGTTCCATCTTCTCTGAAACTCCTTTCTGTTTTGTTACCTTTCAAGCAAAAAGTAACACAGAAGAGAGGTGATTGCTCCTTCCACAAAGCACAGCATAATAAAATGTTTGATCAAAATATTTTAATAAAGATTCTTTCTGACATAGATACACATACAAATGGTCATACATAGCTGTCATAGTCTGATTGACCTATTTAATATATATATATGTATATATCATTCTTTACACATCCAAACCCACCAACAGATCCATCACAGCTCCCAACTCACCATCCAACCTGACAAATTGAATTTGTATTATCTTCAAGGAGTGAAAAATAACAGGACTCCATCAAAACAAAAAAAGATTTTCTTGATTTTCATAGGACGGAAAGGCAGGCAAATAGCCATGCAAACTAAAACTAAAAGCTTACTTTGGGTAAATAGCTTCTTGCTTTTCCTTAGTTTTATTTTATTACTTTTAAATTTTATTTTTTTTAGAAAAATAACAAAGGATTTCACACCATAGACAAACCAAACCAGTCTTTTAACTTAAATAATTCTCCACATTTAAAATAACTTATATATGTACATATATTAAAAGCAATTAAATTAGACTTTTAAAAAAATGCACAGCATAGCCTGGAAAAAGTATTTGCTTAGTATGTTCTTACTTATAGGATCTATTGCTGTGATGTTTTTCCCTTTTGGAATGCAAAGGAGTCCCCTTTCAAAAAAGAGATCAGTTTATTCATCAATTAAGAATACACCTTTCCTGCAATTTTTGGACTGAAGCAATTTATTAAAGCTCAATTTAAATACAGGGATGATGCAACTGAAAATATCCAGGTGACCTTTCATAAACCTAAGCAGCTCAGGTACATCAATATTTCTCTTCATACTTGTTGGCAAATAAACCTTTGAACACTTGGCACACAGCATAAGTTAATCTATAAAACAGAATTTTAGAGGCATTAAAAAAAATCTGCACATAAGACCCATGACCTTAACACATGATAAATACTGTTGATGTGGAAGGGTCATTGAAGAATAACAAATAAATACCATGAATTGTTAATACATCGTTGCAGAGTAGAAAGTAACAAGGTGCACATAAATATTTTTAAATGCAATTCTTTCAGCCACAGTCAGTTTTCCTTTATGTCACTCTCGCCAAAAGTTTGAGCATTTTCACAGGATTGAAGTTCAGAGACAATAAAAAATACAAGTCTTTCATAGCAACATGTCTCTTTCTGTTTTCCCCCCCACTTAAATAAGTCTACATTTCAAGTTTTTCTCCTGGCTCGGAATCAAAATTTATTTTCAAGTGCCCTTTCTGATTTGTCTGAATGAATATTCCGTTCCACATGTCTCCCAACCCCGGACTCCTCCTCTCCCTTCAGCACTAGCCAAATTCACAATTATTAGTAGGATTAGTATTCTGCCATTCAAAACTCTCCACGCTTAAAAACCAAGCACTACTTCTCAACTTATTTTTCACCTTTAAGAAAGACTGCTTCCTCGCGGTCTAGGCTGCCACCAAAGTTGCCACTTCTCTGAGGAAAAAAAAAATACATCCATACTCCATCCCAACTCCACCTCCCTACTCCCTCCCTCCCCACCCCAAAGACCGAGATTTGGGGGATGTCAAGGCTAAAAGTCCCGTTTGTCTCTGATACTTCTCAGTTCTTGCCTCTGCTTTGTTTGCTCTGCAAGTGTTTCACAACTATGAGAAGACCAAAATAAAAGGGGTGGGGAGCAGCTTTTCGCTTTCCTCTAGCTTTTGGGTCGGTCTCGCGTTTTTCGGGGGTGTGTTTAAGGCTTCTCCGTGCACTGTTTGCAGAGGCTGGAGGAGACGCTGTTGAACAGGGCGCACTTCTCCGGGCAGGAGGCGGCTGGGGGCAGCCCAGCGCTAAATGGGTAGCCGGCCGCCTGCTCGTAGGCGCCGAGCGCCGGGTGCAGGGCAGCGGCTGCCGCCGCAGCCGCCGCGGAGCTGGGTAGGGAGGCGGCCGAGATGGCCTGGCCCTGGTTGAGGTAGGCGACGAGGCGCCGCATCTCCTCCAGGGCCTGCGCCTGCATAAGGATGTAGTTCTTGGCGAGCAGCAGCGTGGCGATCTTGGAGAGCTTCCGCACGGAGGGGCTGTGCGCGTAGGGGATCACCGCGCGCAGCTCGTCCAGCGCGTCGTTCAGGTCGTGCATCCGCCGGCGCTCCCGGGCGTTGATATTGAGCCGCAGTGCCTTTTGCTCTTTGGATTTCTTGCTGCTGCTGCTACTGCTGCTGCTGCCACCACCGCCGCCTGCACCGCTGCCGCTACCCCCTCCGCCGCCGCCGGGGCCCCCCGGGGGGACGCTGGCGCCGCCGTGGAGGTGGGCGTTGGAGCAGCCTTCTGCCGCCTTGGAGCTGCCGCCTCCCGCTCCCGGGGAGGCCCGCGGGTCGGTGCCTGCGGCCCGCAGCACCAGCTCGCAGCGGCCGTCGCTGTCGTCGTCGGGGCTCTGCTCGCCACCGCTGCTCTCCGCCATCGAGCCTCGGCTTGTGCTCTCGCCGTATTTGAGACATAGGGCGGCTCCAGCCGGTAGGCTGCTTAGGCTAGGGTCACCCCCAACGCCGGCTGAACCCACGAGCAGCCCGGGGACACTCACCCCGCCGCCTCCTCCACCACCTCCCGCGCCGCCGCCTCCTCCTCCTCCTCCTCCAGGCGGCGGCAGCAGCAGCCCTGCCCCCTCGGGGTCAGCCGGCTCGAAGCAGCCTAGGGGCGAGGAGGAAGAGGACGCCGGGCGTTCCCGAGGCGGCGGCGCCAGGGACAGGTCCATGCCCGGGGGCGTGGAGCGGAAAGCCGCCTCCAAGCGCTTGGCTGTGGAGGCGCTCAGACTCTTGTGCAGGAAGAGGTCGTCTTCGCCCGCGGCGGCCGCTCCGAGGTGCAGCCCGCGCTCCATGGTCCGGTGCCTGCGTACAGCCCGGGCCCTCCGCACCCACTGCTGCCGCCTGGGCTCCGGAGTCAGGCGGCCCCACAGACGCGCGCGAGCCGGGCTCCGGAGCTGCTGCGCGCGTCGGTCCCGGTACTGCCGGCAGCCCTCTCCCCTTCTTTCTTTTTCTTTTTCGCCTTCCCCCGCGCTCGCCGCCTCCTCTTCTTCTTCTTTTTCGTCTCCAGCCGATGGTGCTGGCTGCTGGGGCTCACCATGGGCCGCGGCCCCGCATGGTGGGAGGGTGGGAGCGGAGGGAGTGGAGCCGCCGCCGCCGCCGCCGCCGCCGCCGCTCTGAGCCCAGCCCCGCGCCTCCTCTCCGCACCGTTTATCTTGCTTGGATTCACCTTCAAGAGATTTCCGGACCCATCAACCAGCCGCCGCCACAGACGGGGGAGTCTTTTACATCATTATCTCTGAGTAGGTTATTATGAAGAAGACTCGCCTGTTGGGACAGAGCTTTCTACCCAATCAGGTTAACGTTTTAATTAATAGGATTAAAACGGTAACAAACAATCGCAGGCGCTATCTGGCCGCGAGTCTGAATAGTTTCATTTCCCAGGTCTGAAGACAGGCAGCAGCTAGAGCTTTATAAAAGGCGCCTGCTCCATTATTCTGCCTGCCATCTGTATACACAGCTTAGCGCATATGTTTGCAAGGCGCTGGGTCCTGTTAGTAACCCAACAACTGCCTTTAGCTTGACATGTGTGGCGACTTTCACTCATCAATGAGCACACTAAAAGCCCTACTTAGAGCAGAGGATGTTCTTTGCTCCTTCAGCAAATTGTAGATCGGCAGAGAAGCCTGGGAGTCCCGTGGAAAGCAGACGCCCCCACCCACAGCACCCCACCCCCACTGCCCTTCCCTCACCACTGCTGTCTCAGCTTGTGCTAAATTACCCATTCAAGGGAGAATTATCCTCCACCCCTGTTCATAGGATGTCTCAGGTCTGGATTTGGAAATGGGACTTTCCAGGAGGAAGGTGGTGTGCCCAGCAAGCTTGCCCAAAATTGAGTCTATATTTTCAGCTAGTGGGGGAGCAAACTTATGATCCCCCAATACTCTACCTTTTCCCCACACCCTTCCACTGCCCATTTCCTGCTTCCTACCCGGATGGGCGGGGGTGAGGGGGACCACCAAAAGGAAGAACAAATTGATTATGAGGGCCATTTGATTTTTTTTTTTAAAGGAAGGGGTAGGTGGTGTGCTTTGGCAATGATACTCAAGTAACTGCTGTGGTGACGGCCATTATAAGGCGCAGTATTTTATGAACAGGAAGAAACTAGTCTCTCAAACTTTCCACAAAACTAAAATCCAGTTGTTTTTAGAAGATTCAACACCAGGAGATAAATCTCACATACCAAGTGTGGGCACTTGTACATATTTATTTAGCTGGAACTGTAACTGCCATAGCTAGGAAGCTGTTTGTCTAGGTGGTTCTTGAGGGTGAGTTAAACAAATGCTCCACTACCTAAGGTAAATGGTACATTGGGTCCTCTTGCTTCAGAGCACAATCTTCAGGAGCCCCTGGTATTTAGCAGCTGGTTTTCATCCTTATGACATAAGTAAAAACAATGTTTCCCAACACCTTCAATAATTCTTTCTTATGTGGCAGAATTACTGAAGGCTGTGCAGTTTTTGGTTTCTCTAGTTTCATTAAAAACCTTTTAATTGTGGCTTTCAGAGTTGGCCCCAGGTGTTGGACTCTTTTCATTACATTTTGCTCTAATGTGATGAAATTCTAATTCTCTCCTTACCATATGGTTAAATTTCCCCACTGAGAATTAGTTGAAAAAGGAGAAATAATCTATTAATCTCTGTAATAGATTCACAAATGAGGTTCGGCACAGAACCTGTTTTTGAATGGTAATATCAGAACAGTTGGGCGCCTTATTTCATAATGGAAGGGTGAGGGTGACACACAAATGTCTGCATTTTCACCTGGAAAGGATGAAAAAGGGCCCAGCCCTGTCTTTCAAAAAAAAAAAAAAATTGAGATCTCATCTTCAAGGGACAGAACACAGCTCCCTACATAGATCCCCACAGTCTGTTACCTATGCAAGGTTGAGACAGAGCAGGGTGCAGCAGGAGCTCTATTGCCTGGCACCCAAACGGATGTGTGAGCAAGGCTTGAGCCTACCCACGAGTTTCCTGTCTCGCTTAGAACCTAAAGACGTGCAGGGCAGTTCCTGCTCATTACTGGCCTTCCTCTTTCCTTCCTTGGGCACCAGCAGCTGTTAACATCTCCCTATAGGAAGCTAAAGAAGCACTAGTCTTATTGTTTTTCAATTAGCAGCTTTGTTTTTCCTGGGGTCATAAGCGAAGTTTCTCTATAAACATAGATGGATGCTGTTTGCCTGATGAACCTAACAAATCGAAGTCCTCGGGTTTCTTATAGGAAGGTGACGGATAGCAGAGTCAGGGATTAGGGCGGGATGGCTACTCCTTCCATGATGTCTGATTTAGTTCTCCATTCAACCTGCCCTTCTCGTGGTCTGAAAGATTCCCCTGGACGCCTGGTTTCTTGTGGGTCCTGCAGTGACCACTGGAAGGGCAGAGGATCAACCGTTCTGGTCTGGAGAGTGCGCAAGCTTAGCTGCAGGTGCCTGGAGGGGGTGTGCTCTGCGGAGCCAGGAGGAAAGAGTAGGGAAACTCCCAGTGTGACGAAGGTGCTGTCTGCCAGGATCTTGGATTTTGGAAGCTCTGCTTAACTCTGCAGCTAAGGACGTCTCTTGTCCTTTCCGGGAACCCACCTCCAAGACCTCCCACCACCTCCTCATCTTTCCCAAACTTCTGGAACAAACTTTCGCGCAACTTTATTGCACTCAGTAGGAACTAAAAGCCTCTTTCTTTTGGGATTTAAAAAAATCACCCCCAGTCTCCCCGAGGAGGTGGCTGCTTAACAGTCACTGGAAACTTTGCTTTGGGAAACGACCAGAGAATTTATAGAAGCTCTAAAAGCGGTCCTTATAAAAACCGTCGGGGAATGGTCTTTGAGGTTTATGCACTCGTAAACTTTTGCTGATTGCTTCTGGGAAGTTGTCAGGCACTTAACACTGCATTTATCTTACAGGGCAATGAAAACACATCTGCCCGATGTCTCGTTACCTGGTTTAATCATCGCCAACTCTGAGTCGCTGTCTCAGTTCCCTCTCCTCTCTTGGGAGGGATCCGGTTGGCCGGTTTTGGGTTCTGAGGATGGGTGACGTCAGCCGCTCATTTAGTGCCCCCTGGCCGCAGGAAATCTGTGCGCTTGAACTTTGTTCAGCCAAGGACTGGGGAAAGATCCGGGGCTCCGGTGGGAATTGGCAAGTTGGAAAGGTGGCAAAGGGAAAGCCAAAATAAAAGCCAAGTTGCCCGGGCAATGAGGGGAAATCGCCCACAGCGAAATCTCTTTGCCCACAGAAGACCCCTTAAAGTGAAGCATCGGAAGGGAAATACTGATTCTGCAGTTTCAGAAAGGAGCGTTTCCAGTTATTGAAACAGTTGAAGGACAGGAGATGTCCTCTTTGCCTTCTGCAGGGTGGGGTTTGGCTCACTCACTTGGGGGGACACCCAGCTGGACTGGTTGGCTCATTGAGGCCTTTTGACCAACTCATCAGCAAAGGGAGCATTTTTGGCCAATTGTTGAATACCAAATAAATATACACCAGGGGACGTGTGTAAAGACGAATACAGTTTTGTTACTGCAGGAGGGAACACACCTAAGGCTTTAAAAGGATTCTAAAATATTCTGCGAGCAGCACCGCATTGTAATTAGAGATTCACGCTGCAGATCAAATAAGTTTTTAGGTCATCACCAATTTTCTTAATGATAATACCTATATTTTCTTTAAATTTGAAATAGGAACCTAGATAAAATCAGAGCCGAACACAAACCAGCTTTAAATCGCCAAAAATGTATTGCCTCTTTGTTATTTCTGTAGCTTTGATAAACAGTTTATTGCATGTGGAGTTTAAACAGGAGAAGAAGCCTGGATTTAAGTAGCTATGTGTATTTTCCGAGAGGGAGAATTGTTTCTGTGCGTGTCTCAGTTTATTTATTTCAGAACATTTGAAAAAAAAAATAAAAGCAAAGTTTGGCAGAAACAACGTCAACTTTAGCTTGGGAGATGCTCTGCAAAAGCGAATTCTCCCACAGTGGTGAGCACAGTCTCCCTGCTGTAGGAGTTCAGTAGGGAAGGTTGAGTCTGCCCAGGATCTCTGAGATACCGGAGGCACCCTCTGTGAAAAACCTCCCCAGGTGGGAATGCGGTTTCAGAGGCTTCCCCGGCACCGTCCCGGGCGTTGAAACTGGGCGTTCCCCCAGAGCTGGAGGCCCGGCACTCTTGGCCGCCTTCCAAGCTCAGTGTGAGGCTCATCGACCTTGGAGCTGTATTTGCCGCGCCCACGCTGCACACTCTCCGGTGGAGTCTGGTCAGCTTAAAGCCTGCGGGTCTGTGGCTACTGGGTGTAGTGCTCCCTGCCAAGTTTGAGAGCACCGGATCTGACCGGTGGCCTAAGAGTCAAGCCCGTCAAGACCCCGGGGTAAAATTTTCAGCATTATTTTGTGTTTTCTCACCCTCTTCGCAAATTCTACAAAACTCTCTGCAAAGAGAGACTCTGGATTCACGTGTATCAGGGTTCTGCAGGGACCAACAAGGAGCGGGCAATGAGGATGTGAGGGACAGGAGACTAGGCCGAGATGAACCGCTCCTGGCAGTGTGCCAAGGGTCCCAGCCTTACCGTTGCACCAAGATGCTTAGCATTTTCAAGGACTTCGATCGCAGAAAAGTTGGAATTTGTTAATATAAAGTTTTAGATTTTTTTCTTTTGTTAATCTATTTTGAAGAGCTTGATCCTTGCTGCTGATTAGTGACAATTAGTTTGAAAAGACATGGGAAAGATACCCTCTGCCCCTGAGAAACAGATAATTAATTTGTCACCTATGTTAAAATAGATTTAAAATAGATCCCAAGCCCTCCGAGAGAAAGGTTCAACAGGTTCCCGCCTAGACTCCCAATACTTTGAAGGCCAGGTGCTCCTTATGGCAAGTAACTTGGAGCTTCCTTAGCACTGCTGAAAAACCCAAGAATGATATAAGATGTGCAGTAAAGAGAGTGGAAAATTAGTGAAAAGAGTTTAGGGAGCATTCGGTCCCTCCTTAGATTCTTGGGACATACTCCAGTATTCAGGTGACTTCTCTAGGGGCTGATATAACATATTTGGGTTACCCCATGTCTCCCTCCTGGAAACTTATCTTCATAGAATGTACAAAGACATTCGATTTTTTTTTAGAAGTAAAATTGTTCGAACAAAAAAGGTGAACTCCTTTGGGACTTCCCCATCCTGCATGACTAGAGAAAGAACCAAACTTAAAATTCAACTGTTCGGGGATTTTAGCTCTGTGATTTAAAACCCACAGCGCCATCTCCTGACAATGAAGAGACTAGGTGGATGGTAAATAGTGAACATGAAATATTCAAATTTAAAAGAAGTAATTTATTCGAAATTATTTCTCTGATATGTTAATTATGATTAAAAAAATTTTTCTGGGCATAAATGACCATTAAAAGTTGTCAGGCACAATCCTGGAAGTGAACTATTTGTAAGTAGAGCTTATATGTTATATTTACAAACAGATTTTATAGATCCAGACAGTTATTATGTTGGAGACTTAGGTCAAAAATGATTAATTTACCATAAATGCATAATTTGATAGAAGAAACTAAAGCACAGATTAACTTTTAAGTCAGGATTTGAACTAATTTTTGATGCAAAAAATACTGTAATATCAGTACCCTCAAGAATTCACTGATTAGATTTGAGGCAGTTCAGTAGTAGAGCATTTGCCTAACATGTGCTAGTCTGTGGGTTCCTTCCCTAGTACCACAAAAAAATAGTTGACTAGTAAAAATTAACCAAGTGCTCAAATACTTTAGTCACCAAATTATTTTTCTTTGAAATATGAGTATTTTTTCTGTAAAAGCAGTTCTCTTTGTTATTTTCTGTGAACGACATTTAGTATATGTGATAGAAATAACAAGAATATGAAATGATAATGCATTGGAACAAATTCTTGTTTCCTTATTGCAGTTTACTAATTAGCATTAGTAAATAGTTCTAACCTCATTTTTCTCAATAGCCCTTCACATTTTTGGAGAGGTGTAAATAAACAATTTTCCAAAAATTTAGTTACATATGGTGGAATCATGGATACCTAAAGCTTTTGTGAGTTAAAATGTTTCTGCAGTATACCAGTATTTTTACATCTTTGTTACCTTTTATAGATAAGACTGAAATTCAGTAAAGTTTAGAGAGAGGGCTGGGGATGTAGCTCAGTGGTAGAGTACTTGCTTAGTATGTGTGAGGTCATAAGTTTGATCCTCAACATTGAAAAAAAAAGCTAGAGCTGATATCTTTATTAAAATATTTCTCCTCTATGATTGTATGTATACATAGGCCAGCTGCTTGAATACAAATCAAAGTAGATATGCTTTTTGTAGTGTACAAAATATTATGAATATGCTCCAAAAATATTGTAGATCAATCAGACAAATGTAAATGTCATTTTAGTTGAAAGATTAATTACATTTGATAAATTAAAGTGAAGATCTATTAAGCCAAATATTTGGATTCATCTACTCTGTGAATGTAAGAGTTCCTTTTTGAAAAAAAATTTGATTATATATAGGAGGGACTAGATAAACAGATGGTTAGCTACAGAGCTTTCCACAGTTAAATTTTGAAATTTAATGTGGATAAGTTTGACACCTTCTCAAACATTTTTGATGAGGTCAGTTGATCTGTTCTAGCAATGCAGTATCGTTGCACATAATCATTTTAACTTATATTTAAGGAAGGTTTAACTTGGCTGTTTGAGTGATTTATCTGACTGAATACTGATTGAGTTGCCCGCTTACGAAGCGTATACACGTTTGCACGTGCGCACGTTTGTGCTATATTTACGCAGCGATAAGCAAACCTTGTAACAAGGAAATGAACAGTTATAAGGCATCCTGACAAGAGTGTCTTAATATACAAATAACATTTCTGATGAAATGCTTCACCTCCACTATCAGAAGGGGCCACCTTACAATGTTAGTAGACAAACCAGGTTGTGTGCTGACCAGTGCAAAGCCCAAGTGGAGAAGGGGCATTGCCATTCAAGTGGCACAGAGACATTAAAGTAAATGTCAAAACCAATTTAAGAACCTGCTGGGTCATAAGTACTTCGGGAGGAAAAAAAAAGTCTCCCACTGTCATCATAGATGAGAATCTGAGGTTTTCCCAGTGTTAACCTCGCAGGAGCCGATTCTGAGGTTTTCCCAGAAAGGCTGTTTTGCAATCCACGTATTTAAACATTGTTACTGCCTTGAGTTGCTTCCCATATTTTGAAGAACAAGGCTCCTGGGGGTGCAGGATGGATAGAAAGAAGGCAAGCAGAGAAGTAAATATGTAGATTTGAGTCCAAATACAGTGTATGGGAAAGTACTTGTCTCAGAAAGATACAGTCTGCTTTTCTTTATGAAAGAGTTTGTGAGTTATGATCTTTAGATATGTCAAATCTGATTGTACATCTCTGTGGATTGTTTTACAAGATATAAGTAGGTGTAGCAGCAATAACAGATCTGCAGAAGAGTAACTACATAACGTTTGCCAATATCCTTGACCCTACTTAGCTTCAGAAGGAAAATGGATCTATTAATCATGGCTTTCCTGACTAACTCTGGGTATTAATCAAATGGGATTGCAAAAGCTTTTGTGCACACTAAAATGGTATGTGAATTTAATGTTAATACTTTATTGAGCTTCTTTGACTATTTCAGCTAAACCAGTTCAGTCATCTTGCATTATCCTTGTTGGTTTACATTTTATTAAGTATTTTTCTCTATCACAACTTTCAGGTACTGACAGTTTTTAGAGCATCTTTCACTGCTTGGAGTAGGAATAATGGGAGTAGGATCTACAGCTGTCTTGACTTTTACATTCCTAAACACTTGGTGGCCATACCAACTACTCCCTCTCCCTTCTGTTGTAAATATGCCTTTTGCCCTACTTAAGGAGTGCCTGCTTTCTATTTGCAGTCTTAAATTGAGTCAATTTGACTCTAGTCTGTTACAAAGTGGTGGCCATACTGTGGTTTGACTGAACTAACTGGTATATTGATGGAGAAATGGCCATGAGCCGCATTAATATGCAAGCATTGTGAATCCAAGCCTGTCACCAATCTTGGTGTGATATTTGTTTCTTCTTCCCTGTGGTTGGATATATTAATTCTATTGTTATTTCTGTTGTTGTGATGTATCAGACTAATTTCAATCCAGGGGACAGTGCTAACCTTGCAGGAGCCAATTCAAATTAGATTTTAGTAAAAGACATGGAGACAATATATGTCACAGGTCTAAAGTTATACATCTTGCCTTCTGTCATCCACTAATTTAGATTTTTTTATTATTAAGAAAGGTAATCAGGTTTGGGTTTGGCTGAATTATTTTTCTTTTAAAATCTCAGCTATTTATTGTCCCAGGTTTCATTATTCTGTAAGTGCTTGAAGATAATTTATATTTAAATTATATTTCATTATTTAACTAGAATCAAAGATAAGTCAGTACTAGAATCAAAGTTAAATCAATATTATGGATTAAGAAATGCACTTAGAGTAATGAGACTATAATGTTACTATTTATATAGAGATGACTTTTATAGACTTAGAGTGGATAGTCTTTTTTTGAGAGAGGGACAGAGAGAGAGAGACAGA